>CAJQZM010041288.1:0-58145 GCA_907164665.1 Colias nastes | reverse complement strand
TTAAACAAAATAACTTTTAATAGGTATTAAAAGATCTATTTGAACTACTTGAAAAGACAGAGAAAGAAGGCATACTTACGTAATACATAATGACTATAACTACGACCTATATCTAGTCATTTACGTATGAAACCTTTCTCTGTCTATAGATAGGTATAGTACCTAATACACACATAGAGAGAGCAGACATAAGTATATATATCTACTTGCTATTTTCAGATATAGGGGAAAAAAAAGTACTGTAATATATCACAATTCACAACAAATTACGTTTACATAATAAAGTACATTCACATAATTCACATTAATCACGCACATATCATCAGAACCAATCTTTTCATAGGGCGAACATCACACATCAAACATCAGTAGGTACCTGGTACCCACTATGATAAGAAATCAGTTTTAACAAACATTTATTAATCCACGTTATTAAATGTTTTATTGTGGCAATAATACCTTAATCTCGAGATAAGTAAGCTAATCCTTTGTTTTTAAAATCGGTAGGAAACTGCTTTTTAATATTTTATGAATATTGTTTTTTGTTTCTTCGAGTGCGTATTTTTCCCTTTTTATTTTAGCATAAATTTTAACAACATGAACTTTAATAATCATATTGCTGTAAATACCGTAACGTAATACGTAAAGTATCTACATATTACGATAGACGTGAGCACATAATAAATAATAATATTAACGTAATCAAGACTTCCTTTCTAATACAAATTTTATCGTAGGCTTTGATTAAATTACTGGACATATCACGTATTCAAATCTGCCTCATTGACCATTGTACCTCACTCTCACCAGGCATCATCAAACCATTCCTATTTATACAAACATCCACAAGTTTTATTTGAATCAGTCGATCCTGTTAAAACTCAATTCAAATGAATCTTTAAGGCGCCAGGGCTACGGTGCAGCGTCCCTCGAATATGACAAATAACATCAGAAATGAAACTACACGAATACCAACATAAAATAAAAATGTCAAAAATTTAAATTAAGGATTAAAATATTTAAATTTAGTGCGCGTCCCGCTCACGCTCGTAGCGTCTCTGGGACCACGATGCGATGCGAAGCCTGCGTACGCGCCTGTCGAGCCTGCGATTGGTTAGTGTGGAGAGAGCGCATTTATTTCGTCCTTATTTTTATTTATGCATAGTTTAAAACTTTAAAACAATAAGAACATTTCTCTATTCCTGTCATAATAGTCTGATAATCTTTCAGTCATCAGTAATGACGATATTATGAGGATATCGTGAATATTAGGTATCTAATAATAAATTAGATTTTTAAGAGTTTTACTGCTCGGTATAAAAATAATGAACATAATATGATGAGAAAAAAGACAAAGCAACAAAAATCGATTTTATTGATAATACATAGATTTGAAATATGATACCTACCTACTGTATCATATTATACGTAGGTACCTATTTTGACAAAGGCGTTTCGTTGACAGGATGATGTCTTAACGGCTTTATAATTAGCATTCATTTATTGTTTTAATTTGCATAAATAATTTTCGGAACATGGTTAAAAAATTGGAAAATGTAGATTACAAAAATCTAATAGCATATAGTCAGTATATAATTTTTCATTCATGGAATATTTTGACTATCTTTTCAACAAAGTTCTCTCCATGCTTACCTATCCCGAATACTATAAATTAATGGACTGTACTCCGCCAGAAATTTTAAATATTTGAAAGCACGTTTAGAAAAAATCAAAGTCTCCACTAACATAATATATTACATAAAATAAATAATACAATCATAAAGTAGTTATAAATGTAGTGTTTATAAAACGTAATTGTTGTTTTATGGTCCATATATTTTGGGATGGGACTCGGGTCAGGAATGGCCGGGCTATTGGGAGCCTAGTGAAAGACAATTTCGATGCCTCCTAAGTATACTGAGTCAACTAACAAATTTAGGTATTTTCATATTTTTATATAAACGAACATGATAAATCGTGATCTTAACGTTCGTGTTAAAAAAAATTAAAAAAGTACAATAATTACCGAGATAATTTCACGTATACTAAATCAATTTCAACATCAGTTAAAATCGTACATTGTAAACTGATCTAAATAACATTGTACCAGTGTACGCGGGGCGTGAGGGGGGACACAATAAACTTGTATCGATATACAAGTTTATATCGGCTCAGTTGACTATGAATGGCGGCAAGTAAGCACGCAATTTTAGGTAATAATTGTTCTTTAACATGTTAAATTAATAATATTAACATAATGCAGTCAAACAGGGCGCGAAAATTTTAAAAATTTACACAGGAATCGATGATATTATGATGATTGATGCCATGAATTAATGATATTATGGTTATTGTTTTTTATGGCATCTACAGACAGCAAAGAGAGGCGCTAATGAAATTTCCAGCTGTGTTTTCAAGTTTATAGAAGACACGGTGGGTAATGGTGTCAAAGATTACCGGTTTAGGTCAGACAACTGTGGAGGCCAAAATAGAAACAGAATTGTATTCTAAATGTATTATAATATGTATAATATATCTATAACAAACTTTGAACTAGCTAGTTTAAAGTTTGTTATAGATATTAGTCATAGCTTTCTATTAGTGGGTCCAAATGAAGGCGACAGTATGCACGCTATAATTGAAAGACAGACGAAAGACAGCTACAGCTTTTAGTTTTGCCAAATCCGATGAAAAGCCATACAAAGTTACTCAAGTGTCTCACTCACTTTAAATCAAAGCTATAACTTATAAACAACTGGACAACTACCAATGATGGATCAAAAATGCCTTGGAATAAAGTAACAGAAGAACTAGTTTAAGCGGATTATCCATATAGGCTGTTTTGTAAAACGAGATACCAAGATGTTGTTACAAGTGGATAGATTGTGTAAAGATATCAAAAGCTACACGAAATAGAAAAGAGTTAAATATTGACGTAGATAATATTTCTTTAGCTTATCAGATACCCATTCCTATTGACCAAAATAAGCACAAAGATTTGATGAATCTTTGTAAGACACTGGTAATTCCTAAAGAGTATCAACGAACTCTAATGCAGCTAACGACAGCGATTCTGACTTATGATTATAGATATATTATTATGGCTCTAATTTGTTAAAAGTGATATTTTTTGAGCATTAGAAATGCCTTAGACTGTTACGTTATTAATTTATTTCTCTTTGATGATGGATTTTTACTTGTAGCTTTTAGAAAGAATGTTATAAAGAAATTCGTAATTAATTATAGCGAAAAAGAGGAATTTCATTTATTTTTTAATAAATTAATTGATTTCAACTAATTCTAATGGATCTAACGACTGATTTTTAATTTGTTAAGCATTAGAAATGCCTGGATTACTACGTTATTAATTTCTATAATTTTCACTATTGTTAAACGTAAGTTACCAATTGATATTTTTTAATAGCGATTTGTTCACGTTGTAGCGTTTAGTAAAGCTATTATGTTAAAAAGATATTCCTACTTAATTATGGCGAAAAATACATTGTGATTCTTCAAAATGAGTTGTTATTGGTTTCTTATTCATGTTCTTCTTCCTAGCTTTTATTAATCCCATACATCTAAAGGTATTACAAAAAAAAATCCTAAAAATAAACCTCAGTAAATTACATTGGTCCAGTATACGTTGAGGTTTCAAATGTTAATTAGCAAATAACTTTCCTAGTATAATGAGTCAAGTGACATAATTTCAGCATTTTATTATTTATTGAGATAGACAAACCCGAAAACAAACAAAAGTAAAATTAAATAAATAAAATGACAATCATTATTTCATCTGATTTTGGTGTTAACGATAGATTTTGATGAACAACGTACATAAATATAACTGGTAGTTAAACCATTTCACTATTGAGTCCCGCCGGCGTATACCCAGCCATCTACAAAAAATGCCATTTAAAAACAAAAATCAGCAAAATCATTTTATACCAAAGGAAGGGCTTAAATTTTTTATTAAAAAAACATTTACTTTGTTTCGAATTAATTTGATTTCATTAAAATATAAATGATTTGCCTTCAAATCACTCTCCTGTAAAATTACTAAAATGTCAGTTGACTCATTATACTTAGGAGGCATCGATTTGTTTTAATTAGTTGAGCTAAGCTGAGGGTTTGGATAACTCATCAACAAAACAAACTATTTATTTACGTTGGTTTCGGTAATTAAACTATTGAATATCGACCTTAACTTAACTACGAAGATCTTAATAATATAGAGCTTCGAACGCACTTAAGTGTTGGTAGGGGGGTTTTCTGGCCATGTTAATACGTTCAGTGGTTATAGATATAAGACATTGTTAAATGTCAACATTCTCTTATCTTAGAAACCAATACTGTAGTATTTAATCTCAATCTTGATATCGAAGTAAGTTGTAAAAAATATGACCGTATAAAAACGTTACAGCGATACAAAATTAAAACGTCTGTATTGTCACGCATGAAAATATAAACAGCTGTGCATTTATTATATTATTATAAATGCACTGATGTCTGATGTCTATAGATACTGTCTTATGCATGTGTATCATCCAAACCGTAATTAAATAACAACTTAAAACCTATCCAACATTCTTTAAATTTTAATCCATCAGTGTGTGCCGAGCACACGTGTCAGAAGTGAAACTTCTTTGACAAGATTCAAAGATAACATAACCTTCGCCTTACTCCATGACGTGACGGTATTGCCATGACGCGACGGTATTGCCATGACAAGACGGTATTGTCATGACGCGAATTTTACTCTCGATGCGCCTAAAGAAGTTTCATTTCAACAATATTGGTATATACGAGGACGGAGGTACTGCTACAGAAATTCAAGAATAATCATAGAATAATACTTTCTTCCAATTGAAATTTTGGCAGTTTTTATCTCTGCTCAAAACCGGAAAATTCGATTACGCTTCCATAATGATTACGAAATGTTATGCCATTAATATTATCTTAATCGTGATCAGTATTGCACGAAAACGTCTAAATTAGACTTCAGGTAATGTATATTTCTGCAAGTGACAGGCCATAATTCGCACCCCTCCCTGCATGTACCCGACAGCCGACCTTTGTGCACTAATAGTAGACTGTATCGATAGGACGTGCCTCCGACGTGCCCCACGCAAAAATGTACGCAATCCTATTTCGACAGTTATATTAAATTTAACAATCTTACGGTGTAAAGCTTTAGATTAAACTTTTAGAGGGTTTCAAAATTATAATGAGCTGTTATAACTACACGGAAGAACAGAAAATACCGCCCTGAAGCAGTATCTATAGTTACGAACATTTATTTAATGTAGATTGTAATTACTGTCAAGTACCTAATATCACCTTTTTATTTTCTTAATTTTTAATGATAAGAGAAAGTTTATAGCATGACCCCAAGGCATGCAGACCATTGAATGTCGGCATAACCGGGAATCCATGTAAACAATGAATGTGTTCTAATTGATTAATTTGTGTTAACTGTTCTAATGAGAAATAGTTTGCATGTGCTAACTATTAACCTGTTGAAACAACAGTGGCGTTGACAGAAGACATCGTCGAAAGGAAAAGCGAGGTGAAGGTGAGGGCAAGAATGGCAAGATGGTATTGATTGCCACGCCCACCCGCGGCGCGTTGCCTAGCAACCAGCACCTGACAGCTTTTCACTACGAAATTCTGTAAATACGAAGCCTCTTTCACGACTTTGCGACTTCACTCCATACTTTGGTTGCCTGCATCCACTGAAATCTTTCAAGTTCGTTTAACGTACACCCAAAGATTTTCTTAATTGACAATTCAATTTGATGTTTAGATAAGAACTTTATGTAAAAAAAAGCTTTATAGGTCTACCAGAATCTGATGGCATATTTATATTTAAGAAATAAAAGATTTTCATGTGGCAACTTTATTTGATAACTATCAAATTGGTTGTCAAATTATTTGTCTTCTTCGCAGTTGATGAATAATTTTTAGGATTTTGTCTAAAAAATCTTCGAAAATGTCGAAAAAGCCGCTGCGATCACAAGCAAGAGGTGTTGTTTAAAATGTGTATAGAAAAATATTTGTGAAAATATTCGATGAAGAAGGGTCAAACACATCACAATTTTCAATTTTGAAGATTTTATTGGTCAATTGGACTTACCCGTTTTGATACTTTAAATTAAAAATATTATAAGTAGGTAACTATAATATTGTTTGTTGATTACAATATAATTTTATGAAAACTTATTACAGAAGTTTCCAATACGGTTATTCGTCAAGTCCAAGCTGTCCAAGTCAATTTTATAATGTGTGTATCTGTTAATACTTACGAAAATAAACATAGTTAGTTTTATTTTATTTTTATTTTATTTTATAAGAAATTATAAGCAATCTAGTTTGATCTGCATTATCATTACATCTATATTTTCACATAGCATAATGATAATGAATATACAAATATAGGTATGTGTAAATATAATAATATGTATTACCCTTAGTATTACCTATATAAAAGTAATATGTATATTATACATGTAAGTATGTACCTACATAATAATATTAAGTGGATATCTCATTATTAAGTACAGTATTGAACACTTATGTAATGTGACAAATGATATCGAGGACAAAATAAAAAATAAGCAGTATCAAGATCGTTCAGTCCATTTTCCCTAGGGTTGCACACTCAAAATTTTGATTTCCCTAATTGCCATCAGATTCTGGTTTACCTATACTTTCTAGTATTCTTAAAAGGTAAATAAAATAAGATCACGCTCTACATTTTCAATTAATTTAAATGCAATAATATGACAGGTACCTATCTAATATATTCTGTTCCTTGTGAGTTGTGTTGTTTAAACTTAGGAAGAACCTACCTACATCAATAAATTTCCTATGTTAATGAGCTTTGACAAAATATATACCTATCTATAAATTATATTAAATTATGGTAACTATATATTATTATTTATATTAAAATACGTATCACAGACACCTGCTAACTAGGGAAAAAGAAAACCTGCACCATAATTTATTATTTATGTAATATGTAGGCTTTCTAGGTTAATGTTTCGAACATTTCTAAACTTTTCACTGCAGTCTCTAATGTAATATTGTAAATTGAGATATTTATAGACAATTGAATAGTCCAAATTTCTGTAATCTTATCGAATATTGTTATAAAGTTTCCACTAAAGAATCCTAAAAATTGCTATAAATGTTTGCGTATTAGCAAAAGTCTTACTAAAAAAATTACGCAAATTTAAATTTTTGCGAGTAGGTAATAAATTTATTTAATGTTGCTTAACAAGTGAAAGTACTGAAATATTGTTTTGGGAAACTGTCTTATAAAAAAGTTTAAATAAGCTCGTACAAAGGACACCGCTGCGAATCGTCCTTTTAAGATAAACTCAGCTGAAATTTATAACAATTTCTTTCGCCATTTTAATTTGCAAAGTACATAATATTTAAACCAGTATGTCTATCGATATTTTTCTATTGGTGCAAATTTTTGCATCATGTTTTTAGTTAAGAAATAAAAAGATTAATAAAGTTATGTTCTCTTCAGGCTCAAAGTTGTGTTTGTAAATAGTTGTTGTGTATAATTATTACTTAACTTACATTTTAACTTAACTACCTTTTTACTGCCAGCATCACGATTAGATATCTGTGGTACCAAATATCAAATTGTATTTGCTCTTTATAAATACGTAGAGCAGGAAATCTAATTACAAAAATATAATTTAAGCCACAAGCAGTTCTAATAAGAAACTGACGAACTATAGAGATCAACAACATGAAAATGTTCAATCGGTGAATAATATGCCTATTTATCTTTCCATGTTATAAAAAGTATTACACAAATACGATGATACTAAAAATCAGTGTATTAAACCGAGGTGGCCTAAGCCAAAGTGTTATTTATGCTCTTTTTATCTCAAACAAGGATCACCTTTGTTGCCGCTACTTTTTGTCGCCAGCCAAAAAACAATGTCGTTAAAGGACCTAACGATTGTACCGAACCGCTTTGTCTAATCGATGCGGATTTCTTTGTAGATTTAATCTTTACGATATCATTGATCTTTATTACAAAACGATTTTGCAAGTGATGTATTACATACGGCTAATGAAAATACAATAATATCGCAAAAACTTTTCGAAATCCAGTCTCTTAATATAATGCTATCTCCATGCTATCTCTTTCAAATCAAGCTTCCACGGGTACTTCACTACATAGTATAAAACAAAGTCGCTTTCTCTGTCCCTATGTCCCTATGTCCCTTTGTACGCTTAAATCTTTGAAACTACGCAACGGATTTTGATGCGGTTTTTTTTAATAGATAGAGTGATTCAAGAGGAAGGTTTATATGTATAATAACATCCATTAAATAGTGGAGAAGTACTGTTATTTTTGAGGTTTCTAATGTGATGTCGTAAATAATTACATTTTTTCCGCTTACATTGCAAACGCAGGCTGAACCCTACGAGTTTTATCAAAATAATGTACTAAGTATTGTACACATTGAAAAGGTCTACAGAAAAGTCCGCGATGGTATATGTCTATCTCTTATGGATAACCCACAAATTTTTTTTTTGTCATTTACTTTTTACGACAAATAATGGTTAATTTTCGAAGCGATTTTAACCAATACAGCATTAATCCTTAACCAATTAAATACCTTGAATACATTGTTCATTTAATATAGATCTATATGGCCCTTTACACCGTATGATTTAAGTGAATATTTTCGAAGATATTACAGATTTAAAAATTGCGGGACGTAGCGTTTGCGGCGGTACCGGCCGGCCGCCATTGCACCCGTGTGAAGCCGGGGCGGGTCGCTAGTAAATTATATTTTATTATCAAAAAAGTCGTTTAATAAGATGGAAGTTTTTTTGAACAAATAAAGAAAGTTTAAAATAAAAGATAAGATCTTACTTACAACAAATATTTCTTGATAAAATATATTACACACCTATCATATTAAAATTATAACCTATAATTTAATTTTCAAAACGGCCCTCATAAAAAGTGACGTTGGGTGTTGTCAGGTGAAAAAACTGGTCGCATATTCGTTTGTTTCTTTTTTTTCCATGTTAGTTAACCCACGTTATAGTTTAGCGGTTCGGAAAAGATAGATGAAACGTGTTCTAGGAATACCTTCCATAATTCAACAGTTTTAAAATTCTGGATGCTATTAAAATTTGAAATTTTATGCATAATATTAATGAAAATTTTTATTGAGAATAATAAAAACATTTTATGACATTATCATGGCAGTTAAAATTTAAAAACGTAGGTGAGTATATGAAGGTATTTTCGTGAACATAATCATGAGTGACAATAAAAAGGCTCTTACACGAATAAAAAGCGAACTTTTATCATGTGCTTTGTTTTTACTGGAGTGGAGTGGCCAGGCCGTGGCCAGGCCAGTGTTTACCTAATTCCATTAAAGTTGATTTTTAGATGATCACCATAAGTATTATACACAGATTGAAGTTATTAATTTAACACGTCATATTATATAGGTACCTCATACAAAAGGTTACCTACTTATTTACGGACATTCCATGTTTTTCAGTCAGAACCCACATGGCTTTCCAAGCCAAGATCAACATAAACAAAGCATAGACTATTTACTGTGTAAGCAACAAATAAGAATATGTACTTTGTTTTATGAATTTTGTGATTTACGAAAAGACAACGTCTATCAAGAAATATTATAAAAATAGCGCCAATATGATTAATAAGAAGGTTTTTATTTATATAATAGTTATACCTAAACTCTATACTTTAAAATACAGATTACCTACTTACTTTTTAAGATTCAATACACTTCCGATGGTTCCAGGGCCATGTTATTATCTAAGTACTTATTTGTAGTACTTATTTGTAGTAAGTTTTACCTGAAGTTTAATTATTTTTAAACAGCAAACTTATTTGAAAACTACACTCTCCCACGACCTAAGCCCGGATCTTTGACGAATTACATGGCCGTCTGACAGGACATCATTTTATACCTACCTACACCTTTCGATCAAATTCTTTGAAAGATGATGGCAAAAAATGTTGTTACCTATTAGTTCATTGAAAAGTTACATTTGGGGTTGCATTTCTTAGAGGACGCAATTTTATTTTTTTGATGTGTAGAGGGGGTTAGTGTGAAGCTATCACCAAGTTTGTGGGGTCGCCACCCTTGTCCCACGGCCGCCATCTTGAAAATAGCGGAAGATATGGTTTATACGATATATCTCTAAAACTGTTTATCTGATAAAAAAAATTTGTTAACATTATTTGTTGCAAATTAAATTCTCCACAATTTTCGTCCAGTAACTTTTTGTCGTAGAACTATAAATAAAAAAGTTATAAGCGAAAATGTTCAGATAATAGAGATATTTATATTTTTCAATAAAACTTTTTTTTATCATTTTACGAAGAAATGATATCAGACCATTTTTGTAGATTGTTTTTCGAGGAACAACTTTTACATACAACATTTTTTCATAAAGTCAATAGCTAAGGTTTTAAAGCGCTCCGAAATTAGTACTATTTTTCAGTACTCTTAGCTATACGTTATACATATATTATGTGTGTACTAATAATTATTTGTCACCAGTAATTGTTTTTTTTTTGTTATTATAATATTTTTAATAATTAATTTTGCAATATTATTAATAATTAATTAAGGTAACGGCACCAGTCGTGGACAAGCATCCAGTAATGGACAAAATAAATATTAAATTTAAATAATAAGACCAAAATAAACGTTATATAATTCGGCAATACTTAAAATAAAAGTTTGGTTCATAAGGTATCAAAATACGACACGATCTTATTCGGCCAAAATGTTTGAAGATGGCATAACGTTATGTTTAGTTGCTGCGACTCGTTTCTAAGAAATCCGTTTTTACTAAGGAAATCCTTAAGGAAGTGAGGACACAATTTTATTTATAAGAATTTTTGTATAAATCTCAGCAAAATTTGATATTACTTTTATTTATAGTAGTTAAGTGTACGAAATATTACACGATTTAGTATCTTGATAGGTTATGTTGTTTAAATAAATTTCTTCAGTGTCCATAACTGGAGTTAATTCTATAGATATATCCATTTATGGACAAATGTCGAAATTAAATTTTTTTTAAAGATATTAATTACATGCGCTTTTCTGTATTGTCTTTTCTTTCTGATTAATAATATACCTATCACGACCATTTCAAACATAGGGTTCCAATATTGTACAACAATTGTCCATGACTGGATTTGCTTTGGTTCCTATAATGGACATTGATATTTTTTGTTAAAATTACACTCCCCGACAAATTGGTAATGCAATCAATGCCCTTAATAATGGGGATAAAGTAACAAAAGCCGCTGAAGGATTTGAAGTGCCAAGAATAATTTTGCACAATAAACTAGGTATCAGTTAAAAGTCCTAAGGTCTGCTCAATGGGTCCAACAACATAATATCTATCTGAACATGAAGAATATATTTTAGAACAATGGTTCATTATGTGCTGTGCGACTCGTTCTCGGCTTCATTCTCTATCACTGCGTAGATAAATCGCATCCTTATGCGTATTGTAACGCATCTATCATAGAGAGTTCTCTGATGAACTGTTTGGATCGCTGTCTGCTGCTAAATTCCACCACCATACAGCACACACGCTTAAATTTCATCCACACCATCTTGACAACAGTTTAAAAGAAGCTTTTTACCTCGTGCTACAATTTGGAATCCATATCGATGGATCGATCAGATTAAGGCTGCTATTGGCGGTTCACTTCACGAGTAGGTAGGAAACAGAGAGATATGGCGGAACATCGTGAAGCGGGTAACATCTACCCTTCATACCTCATGTTGACCACGTTCGCTCTGACTAGTACTGTACCCAAAATGGATGGATGTGTGGTAGTACTTTTTTTAGTTATATTTTTCATCCCTGACTTATTGAGAAAAAAATAGAAAACCCATATTGCTTTTCTTAACGGACACAACTCGTATTTAACGATGCATTTGTCCAATTTTTGCCTAGAAAATGGAAATTAAGACTGTTTAAAATATTATAAGTATGCAAAATAATTAATAAATACTATTTTTTATAAATACATCCCAGATTTATTGTATTCCAATCATCATTTTCAAGATTCTTTTGATAACTATAAGTCTTCTCCAAGTGTAAATAACTGGAGAAACAACTTTAGGTACAGTCCATAAATGGGTGTTCATAACTGGATGTTGTCCAAAACTGGGTGTCCATCATTAGATTTTAACTGTCCAACACTGGTGCAAAAAAGTGGTTTTTTAATTTATAAATAACTTCATTATTTATGCATTGTAATCTTTTTTCTAACAATGGTTACGTTAAACTAACAATGAACTAAAGGTATACAAAAACAATATCCAATAAAGTTAAAAAACCTATGAGAAATTTGCAAAAAACTTCAATTTTTTCCTTAATCTGTACAAGACTGGTGCCGTTACGTTATTGACTCTTTTCCCCACCACCCAGGAGGTAGAGTCTGGAAGCACGTTTTTTTTTACGTCGAAAAGCAGGGCTGAAATGTTCTGTTCTTGCAGTGCTGCATGGGAAAAGAGCCAATAGCCAATATATGTATAGTTAAGAGTACCTACTGAAAAATAGTACTCACTTCAGAGCGCTGTAAAACCTTAGCTATTGACGTAATGAAAAAATGTTGTATGTAAAAGTTGTTCCTCGAAAAACAATCTACAAAAATGGTCTGATATCATTTCTTCGTAAAATGATAAAAAACAATTTTATCGAAACATTTAAATAGCTCTAATTTCTGAACATTTTCGCTTATAAATTTTTTATTTATAGTTCTACGACAAAAAGTTACTGGACCAAAGTTGTAGAGAATTTAATTTTCAACAAATAATGTTAACAATTTTTTTTTATCAGATAAATAGTTTAAGAGATATATCGTAAAAACCATTTCAACCACTATTTTCAAGGTGGCGGCCGTGGGACAAGGGTGGCGACCCCACAAACTTGGTTTTAGCTTCACATTGAACCCCCCTACACATCCAAAAAATAAAATTGCGTCCTCTAAAAAACGCAAGGTTAGGCCAAAAAAATGTAACATTTCAATGGACTATATATGTATTTTTATTGAAATGTAAATACAAAATACCACAATATTTTTATTATAGGTATGTCAGTTTCGTATTCCTTGATCAAAAAAAAACTTTTATTTTTATTTTAACATATGTAGGTATGTACTTACGTTATGAATTTTAAACATTAACAAAAATAAAAAATAAAAAGTTTTATAACAGAAAGTAGACATAATTTTATTAAGTAGGTATGCGGGGTCTCATGTTATCTGGATTAACTTATCTAATAACGAATATAATATTCCGCATTCGAAATATTTCATTTTCAATTGATTGAATTATATGAGATATAATAGTATAATTAGTAATAACAGTTTACTTAAAAAAAAACTCCATAACAATATAATACAGCCATTGTCATTATTTTTCCAGTCCATCCACGGCTAATAAAACCGTTACTTCATTTAACAGGTGGTGATCTTTGATTTAACAAAAGCACAGAGGTCCACTACAACAATAGCTTATTCGATCTAAAAGCGGAGCCACAACAGATGCTTCAATACAAACGAATGATTAATTATTGTATATGTTGAATCGTTTTTTAATGTAAAAACATATTTTTGAATTTCGCCTTTTGTTTATCCACGACGACGCCAACTTGTCTGCACCAGAGCGATTCGAATTTTGAAGAGCGATCATTAATTATATTTTGTCTTACTCACGCATTCCATTTTCAAAGTCGATATGATCTATAGATCTGATCTACGGGTCTATCGATCACGCGCATTGGAATCTAAATTTATTCATTTAGTTTCTTTTTTGCAGACTATTTTGAGGTAGGTTGCGTGGTATGGATATTTTTTCATCAGTAGGTACCTTGTGGGTACTTAATACTCACTACTTAGTTCACAGATCGTATCGTACAGTAAGTAGGTACCTATTTTGTAAAATGAACTCTAAATGGCAGCTTTTCAATTCTGATTTCTGGGTATGTAAAAGAGGCTATTATTTATTAAAAAGTAACCTTAATATACCTATCTATCAACAACAAATCTGAATTATGCTAATATCCAGCACGAATGCAATTTGTCAAATCATCCTTTAAATATACTACACAAGACGTTTGTAATTAAGCGATTTCATAGAAAAAGACTTTATTAGAAGATAACTAATTATCTGTAAACAATATTTCATCTCCGAAGATGGCAAGACGCGAGACAAAAAACAAAAGGTCGAAATGACCGCGCCAAAACCAAAACGCTCGCTCAAAACAAATAAACCTAAACAAAAAATGAAGTCGGTTAATAAGTTGGATGACATTTGGGAATTCAAAAAATTCTTCCTAAGCATTATTAATAGCGTACGGGGAATGGCGTCTGTATGATTATTAAAACGAGAAGACAACAATTACTTACGTGCCCTTAGACAAAGTCCTCTCCATCAATTAAACGGGCGGACCGTTTCGGTTACATGCTTATATTTTATCCTTTTATTGTTTCGACAAGACATTTTATAAACGTTACCATCGAGGCAGTCTTGTTTCGTTCCGAAGATTGCTTCTTCGTAACAAGTCCCGGATGGCGTGATAGCAAATAATTTTATAAGGACCTTTAACAATATGTCAAGCGGATTCGTATTCACTTTTTTCTTGCTTTCAATAAATAATACGTTCGCTTATAAGTTTACATTGTTCGATTTCGAGCGAGACGCAACTCGTCGATATTTCTCAAAAATTCTTTATTTTCATAAAAAAAAGCTCACAAAGCGGGTTCTTTATGCGTTTCGAAGATGCATTAGTTATTATGGGAGAATGATAATGTGATTATTGTTTTGCGAGCTTTTGGATGATTGATAGTCGTTTGTCACGGATAATGAAGTATTTTAGAGTCTTTAAATTTTATGCCCTAAGGGTCCGACAACAATGTGATGTATTGATAAGAATAAATTGATTTATAGAGTGGATAATATTTACTCCTTTTTCTAGCTTTATTTATACTTTTAATTAATTTGTAACATCTTTCATGAGTTTCAATTTAAAGTTTAAAATGTCGATGTGGCGATAAGATTGAAACTATCGTATGAACTTTCATCGACGATACATCTTTGCAGGACAATGCCGCACAAATTAATAATCCACGCCTATGCAGCTATTAGGTACGAGTAATTTTAATTTCGTCTATTGGTAAGTTCGATACGCTCTCACAACATAATGGTGATTATTTTTTATGTTTATAGTATCGTCAATACGTATCTATTGTTACGGGTCGTGTCGATCGGCCGATTGTGGCCACGATTGACCGATAGCTATGCTGATTGTTCAATACCAATTTATCGACAAGGAACTAAAGAATTCAAAATTAAAACTGACATTTCATTTTAATGTACTTCGAGCTTGAATAATTGTATTTTATGTAATAATTTTATATAATGGGACGTACATAACTATTACACTGAAACGGATTGGTGCAAATCTAGTTAATGGTGTGAATAGACCTACAATAAAATTTAGTAATTGAATAAGCACAGTATAGAATCTGAATATAGATATAATTAACAGAGATACCTACTATCTACAGGTCTGAAATCAATAAGTACGGTACTTAAAAACATAAGTTTGGTTAATAAAGTTAATTAAGGTTTTTGTTAAATTTTTACGTTATAAAAACCTATATAACCATTTTAAGAGCCTTTCTTTGTATAATGTCAGTTTCGGCTTTTTTCATGAACAAAGGCAACCTTTTTCCTCCCAATCCGATAAGTTCAATATTGACTTTAGATATTTATATAATTAATTGCGAAGGATCTCTCGTGAAAATAAAAAGCTAGCCCATGTTACAAGGCGTGGTTGCCCCGCCCGGGTTGACCATCCCACCTATTATTATCCACTTAACTGAATCACTTCTGTATGGGATATTTTATCTTTTCATTGGAATTTTTCAAAACATACCTTTAATTATAATTGATCGTTTGAAAGATAACTTATTTGGAAAATCTGAGTCATTTCGTTCAAATATTTAGATAGTTTTTTTGCTTTTCAATACGGTCGGTGTAGTAGATTTATGCCATTCATTATACCTGTTGTTTTATGTAATTCATATAATAATTCACATAATTATTTCAATTGTAAATATTCAAACAACCATAAATGAAATAAGGAATCCGTATTCTCCGTATTCTTTACTTAGATACTATCTAGGTATTTTATTCCGAAATAAATATGTAGATAATGCTATATTGAGTAAAAAAAAACAGTTCAAGAATTTTTATCTTAATTTAGAATGTAATAAAACAATTTGTATCCAATTTATCCAACCAAAATGTGTAATTTAATAAGCCCCTCTAAGGGGCAACGGTTTGGATAGTCCTCTGGGGATGGTCTCTTCACAAAAGGATAATAAGTTTACCACAAGTAAACAATAAACTATTGGAGGGAAGGATTGTGTATTTCTTCTAGATATTCAAAAAGATTGATAGATAATATTATTTTCCATAACCTATATATACGCATTTCAGCTTCTTTGTAAAGGTTTTAATTTCAGCAATATTAATTTAATTAATTGAGCAGCATTAATTAGTATAGCAATTGTTAACGTATACAATAGGAATATCCAACATATAAAATGAATTTTACTAAAATGCAATAAAGTGGAAAAAAGTACCTAATCAGATTTTTATTTAACAGTAAATCTTGGCAGCTAATAAAGTCGCCATATCCATTCACCCTTGCTGTAATCAATGTCTAATTCCGTATTCGAAGCTTACGATAATGATTAACGACAAACTTTATTAATTCGATCTACTGGGATTAGAGGACGCTACCGATTGCGGAGGGTAGGTGGAAAAAACAAACGAATTTTGCAAGGGATTCCTCGGCAGGGGATCTTGTATGCACCCTTTGATCAGGGCTACGACTAAAGCTTTTGTCGTAATAAAAAAAACGTCGTTTTTTACGTTCCATATCACATTAAAGTAAAATCTCCTTTCGTAGATTTCTTTGAGATTTAGCATATTTGCAAAAGATTGTAGTGCTCATTAAAAGCAATTTTTTTATTATCTAGTGGGTAATTTGGGTAATCTTTGTAAGTAGGTACACATCTCAAATGTAACAAATTATAATGTGTCAAATATTCTCATTTTAATGCCAGTTAGGTACTTTAAAGTTTTCTGAATAATTAGTTGATATTTTAAAAATCTTATTACAATAAAAGTTACAATATCTCCTTCCGTGTACAAGAACAACTCACAATAACAATACCTACTTAGTTGTATCTATTTATATTAAAATTAAAATGGTCGATTCTTTTGATCAACCCTAGCGTATCAAATCTTTATGTCAACACACAGGGGGCAATGTTTGCGCTTAGGGATGTTCACTTTTAATAAACGCATTTATTTAACAGTAATACCAGTAGTAATCGTTTTAAATTACTTTATGATACTGTTGTTTAGTACGTAGGTTTTTATTAAAAATGTCTCTTGATTAATGTCTCTACGTCACTTAATTATGTATCTTTATATATCATAAATCAAATACATTTTGGACAAATCAAATTATACATTCATCAATTGTAATTTTTGTACAAAAATTAATAATTAATAGTAAAATGACAACCTCTTATGTCTTATTTAAATTAATCCTACCTCAATGGCACAAGTCACAACACATGTTTTCTTCCGAAACAGTTTTGAGTAAATAAACAAATCTTTAGTCAATAAATGTGTGTAGACAATCAGACCATCCATATAAGAGTGACCTTAAATCTCAATGATAACTTACGCGTGCTGTGTTTACATAGTGCCGTTACTCGAGGATCCGGGTTACGAAAAAATTATACAGAAAAACATCATTTCAATAAAACATTAAATTTACTTTTACATGTATTTAATTTACTTGTCTTATATACACTTGAAAAATTGTATTAATATCTACATATTATTATATAAAACATGATCATATTATACTAGCATATGACTGCAGTATTCATTTTTTACTATTCATAGATATTATTTTTATTTGTACTAGTCATATTTTTTATTTAAAAATGACATCTATATCTAAGTCTATATATAATATAAAAACCTTTAATCATACAAAATAAAAAGCCTTTTATTCCATGTACCTTATTAGCTTAAAAATGTAGGGTGTAGGTAGTTTCCTTAACATAATCATAAAACAAGGGAATTTTCGACATTCCATCGCTTTTTTAACCATTTTTTTTAGTTTTGCTTATAATTATATGTGAAAATATTTTATCAATATGAACAGCTATTTTTGTCTACTTTCTAACTAAAAATATTACCACTTTAATTCTGAATTATTTTATACTGTGTTTACGAATTAATTAGGTATTTTGTGTTATAGTGAATGTAGAGATATTACGAGTATAATCGCAGTAAGATAATTTTATAGTGGTGCAACTAGCGACTCGTACCTAATCACACGTAGTAACTCGTGTCACACCACGATCACTTATCTAACACCGATTCAAAATGTCATAAAGATTTAAACATCATGTCTTATCTTGAATATTTCAAGTGTAGTACAGTCGTTTAGTAAATATGTACTTATATATTTTTATAATAGTTTTTTAATGTATTGTTAAAATGACAGGGACGACTTCTGATTTAGAGCAATTGATATTATGTTAACCACAACATAATGCTAGTGCTAATTGGTACTTATCAATTATCATAGTAACTGTAGTATATCCACATGTGTCTCAAGGAAAACCTTGATCTTTTTTATTTTACTTATCGCCTCTCAATAGTTTGTAATTACCTAGGTAGGTAGGTATATCGTGGCTTTTTAAAACGTTAAACAAAGCAGAAAAATAATTCAATAAACAGCGTACCTAATTTAAAACCAGTTTCTTTGACATTCACTAATTCGTGACATAGCGTACCTACTCTTCGTAACAAATGCTGAGGAAAACAATATGAATATTAATTTAAAAGACTTTCCTCTTTCGATTCACAACTCAACCGTGCAGCACGTGATGCGATATTGTTTCAGTAAACCATTTTAACTTTTTCTATGAGTAGTAACCAGTAGGTAGTAACATTAGAGTAGTAAAATAATACAATAAAAATTGTAAAGAATTTCGTGCACACATGTAAACATCAGTGCTAACTGCTACGAGACAACACTAAAGTTATTGTCTAAAGTGAACTCTATCGAAGTTAGTTTTATTCGGATTGCTAAGTGTTTAAAAATGGTAAGTTTATTATTTACGTTTTCTAATTAAAAGGTTTTATTTGGTATATGGATATTTTTTACAGCTTCTGTGAGTTCTGTTATGTGCATAAATTTTTAAACTATGTATTACTAATTCACTTATTGTATACCTAATATAATTTAATAAAATGGGACGAATACGATCAATGATCGGATATATGTATGTTCAATACTTAGATCAATTGGAAAATATACTTTTTTATTGTTTTATAGAAAAGTTTATTTTTTAAATAATTATTTTTTTATTCATGGCTGTAATGCTACCTATAACATATTAAAACTCTATGAATGCCTTTTTAAACAAAAATTAATAAATTAAATAATAAATTTGTATTAAAATCTTATTTTTATTTTTATTTCAGGGTAAATACAAAGTATCAACACGTACGGGTATATGGACAATATTTATAATTGGAGGCATAACTCTTGTATCTGCAGCACCATCGGCAATCATATCTTGGCAGCCTGATAAAAGCGATCCGGACCGATGTCATCCAACCATCATCGCACACAGGGGCGCGAGTGGATATGTTCCCGAACATACTCTAGGTTCATACGCCCTAGCTGCTATAATGGGAGCGGACTACGTTGAACCTGATTTAGTTATGACTAAGGACGGTCATCTCGTAGCACGACACGACAATGAGCTCGGATTGACCACTAATGTCGCAGATCATCCAGAATTTGCTGATCGACACCGAAATCAAACCGTCGACGGAAACCAAATAAGCGGTTGGTTTACAGAAGACTTCACCCTAGCTGAAATAAAAACTCTCAGAGCCATCGAACGAATTCCAAATATACGGCCGGGCAATGCACGTATGAATGACGTGTTTAAGATCCCAACATTCCAAGAAATTATTGATCTTGTAAAGAGTTTACAGATCAGTCAAAAGAGGACCATTGGTTTATATCCAGAAATTAAACATAGTAGTCATTTTAAGAAATTAGGATTACCCATGGAACAGCGACTAGTGGATACATTCCATTCAAATGGCTATAGAGGATTGAAAGCCCCTGTTTATATCCAATCATTTGAAGTGGAAAATTTAAAGCAATTGAAGGAAATAACGGGCCTTCGTTTGTTACAATTATATGAAAGCGACAAGTCCCTTCAACCTGCCGATCAAGTTATACTTGGAACTAATCTCACTTACGGCGATATGGCGACTCCAGAAGGATTACAAGAAGTTTCTAAGTATGCATATGCTGTTGGACCAGATAAATCGTTTATTATTCCTCGTAAAGAAGATAACACACTCGGAGAACCGACAAGTTTTGTTAACGATGCGCATGCAGCAGGTTTAAAAGTACACCCTTATACCTTCAGAGCAGAAAACACTTTTCTGCCTAAAGAATTTCAAAGTGATGACCCAGAACTTTCTGCTAGAGGAGATTTAGTAGGGGAATTACGAGCATACATCGCTGCGGGTATTGATGGTTTATTTTCAGACCAACCTGATATACCAGTTAGTATTAGAGAAAATTGTTAGTAATATTTTAGGTGACTCTAGCATAAGGAATTATAAAATAAAAACATTGAATTAAAGGTTTTTTTTTATCTATACTTTTATAATAAAATGACCATTGTAAGAATATACCTACACTTATATTGTAAAGAAGAATGATTTAAGGCGTTTTTATTTCAATGAAATAAAAACGCTCCGAAACTACATACTGCACCGACTTAAAAAATTCTTTCCTCAGCAGAAATCTACACTGAGTGACATCTAGGCTAAATTTTATTTTGTTTTTATCCTAGGCGTAGCCGAAACGATCGGCTAGTTATAATACAATTAAAAATTTTATATTTATTTCTTTATATAATCGTCATAGAAAATATGTACCTATCTTAATGCTGAGGATCGTCACAATGTTATCAATTGTTGTCGTTAAAAAACTACTTAAATAGGATTAGCAGATAAAGTATCGTATAAACTTCTCGTAATTTTTAGCCTTTATAAGTATTGATTAATAGTAGGTAATTATAGTTTAACGATAGTTACCGGACGCCTAAAAATGAATATTTTGTCAATTGTATATGCTTTAGGATTCGTTTGTTCGGTTTATGCGTTGTCTAAAAAAGAACAAAAGAAATACAGACGCGGACCCGATGACTGTGAACCAGTGGTCGTTGCTCATCGTGGGGCAAGTGGATATGTGCCGGAACATACTTTAGGGGCATACGCCTTATCAGTAACTATGGGTGCAGATTATGTTGAACCTGATCTAGTTATGACCAAAGATGGGCACCTCATCGCTCGTCACGAAAACCAATTGGATGTTACCACCGATGTCGCACAGCGTCCTGAATTTGCGGACCGATACCGAACAATTTCAATTCTTCAAAGAGAAATATCTGGATGGTTTTCAGAAGACTTCACTCTAGCTGAAATAAAAACTTTAAGAGCAATTGAAAGTTTACCACGTATTCGACCAGGAAATACACGTATGGATGGAGCTTTTGAAATACCTACTTTCCAAGAAATCATTGATTTGGTTAAGGGACTGGAAGTAAGTGAGAATCGCACAATTGGAATATATCCAGAAATTAAATTAAGCAGTTATTTCAAACTCATAGGATTACCAATGGAACAAGCGGTCGTAGATGCGTTTCACAAGAATGGTTATATGGGACCAAGTGCACCAGCCTATATACAATCCTTTGAAATAAATAATTTAAAAGAATTAAAAGCAATGACAGACCTTAGGTTATTGCAATTAATTGGTCGCAGACAAAATCAGCCGCTTGACCAGATGATAATAGGATCGAATATAACGTACGGCGATATGGTGACAGCAGAGGGGCTAAAAGAGATATCGAAATATGCACACGCCGTTGGTCCTGATAAAAGTCATATTATTCCTCGTGACTCTAGAAATAGGCTTGGCAGACCAACAACATTTGTAGCAGACGCCCATGCGGTTGGACTTAAAGTACATCCGTATACGTTTCGAGCAGAAAATGCGTATTTGCCAATAGAATTCAGGAGTGAAGATCCTTCTGATAGTGCGTTTGGTAATTTCAATGGAGAACTAAAAGCATTCTTAGCAACAGGAATCGACGGTTTATTTATAGACCAACCTGATTTTCTGGTGCGCTTGAGAAACCCATGTGTGTAATTTGTATTAAATGTAATGTTATCCAATATAGAAATATGATTTTAATAAATTTATTATTTATTTTACAATTTTTTGTAGAAGTTTATTATAAAATAAAACTTTGTTGCATTAGTACTCAGTAAAATTTTATTTAAATTAATTCAATAACATAATATGTATTATGTTTTATTTTTTCTCTTCCTCAATAAAATGATTTATAAGCTTTTGTTGTTGTAATATTGTACAAAGTTAACAAAAAAAAAAAAGTTCAAAATAATCCACACCAGAATTTTAAGTTTTAGCACCACTAGGTCTGCACATGGTCTGCACATTATGCAGTACCTGATTCTTAAAAAAAAAAGAAAACCATATAATATGTACTAAATTATAAAGTTTTTGCAGATATGATAATAAATATTATGTCTTTTTTTGTTATTCTTAAAATTTTATACATAAAAATAAAGGTGCTCTATTGTTCCATGTCTAAACTAATAAGCTTTTACAAATACCCACATATGGGTTTGGCGCAATGAATGATGTTGTGGCTTTTCAGAAAAATATATTATTTTATGTTCAACCTTATCCCTCGGTTTTCAAATTATTCGACATTTTCGAAACTTCAATAAAAATACACCTTTACCAACTCTTTCTGGTGGTAATGACTCATTTGGTGTTCTGCCATCTGATGGATTTTTTTCAAAATTATGTTTTTATACTTGTTCTGTGGTGATTGCATATTGCTTATTTATAGACAGTTTTGAGTTATTAGAATGGCATACTTAAGTAAAATCATTTTTAGTAGGGAAACATCATAATATTATCAGCATCAAACAACGCACTCAAAGATCTGTTTTCACAAGATGAAGTTTTGGCTTGGCAAAAAAGGTCTTTATATTGTTTATATTATATGTTTAGATGTACTCCTATCAACATTCCATTGATGATGTAATCAGTCTTTCATCCTTGCCTAGATTGATTAAATATTTGGAAGTAATGAAGATACAAATATTTAGATAGGCAAATATCAACTATAAGAACTGATATATGATGCCGTATGACGTAGATGGCTCCCTCATTCTTTCTCTCTTTTCTGCCAAGCTCTTAGAGTATTACTGTAATATATACCTCCAAGAAGCTTATATCTAAAACACTGAAGATATCGTCTAGGCCCTTGTCTAGGACTGACGACTTAGGACAAGTTCATTGACCCTTATTCATGTATTTTATCCCTTTCACACCTAACTTGGTATTGCCACTGTTAATACGAAGTTTTCCCAAGGCTACTATGTATTCAGTAATATTCTCTGCAAAAGGTTAGTTTTTGTACATGAGTTTGTTGATAAATTGCCAACAACATCATTCAGAAGCATTGTTGGATGAGACAATTATTATTTATGCTAAATAAATTAAGTATCTGAACCAATCATTAAGAAGTGACACTCCCTGATTATAGAGAGATTATAGAGATGGTAGTCACAATAATAAAATTATGGCAACTCTCACTTTGTCAATATGGCATGTGTGTCAAAAAAATTGCGTCGCTTCGAATATTTAAGTTATTATTGTTGCATATTTAATAAATATTTTCCGAATATAAAGAATGTATTGTATTATGCAAAATTGCAGAAGTGTTTGGAAACCAAATTCTGGCATAAAATTTCACAGGCAAGTGTATATTTACGTTATTTACAATATTCCTCAATACGATCCTCAATAAAATCAATTCCTCAATAAAATCATTTTAATGGCAAAAATTTTCAAATTTAGCATCATTTTAGTAAGCAGTCATGTTAATTTTGTTATTTTCCTAATACTTTATCATTTTTCAACAAGTTTTCAATAAACAAATTTAACAAGTAAGGTAACCATGATGACGAGTTTTTACGGATAGTGAAGAGAATATAATATTGTAATAACAATATTATGATGAACATTTAGACCACCATTTTAAAGATTTTTATACTAGTAATGAAACAACACACGACATTGGTATTGCACTTACATGTGGTTTTAAGTTTGTTCTTTTTTACATTGAAATTTATACTTTTTTTAACTTTCCTAATATTTTCTTGTTTTACGTTTTCCAGCTTTCCAAAAAATGAAGTAAAAAGAAATATATGTACCCATCAAGGGTAAAATTACTGAGGATTACGACCCAGAAAAAAAATACCTTTTGAAAAATAAACTTTGTAAAGTTAGCTGAAATTTTTGCAAGGCTGCTTTATACAGTTTTTCTTTGATGATTTTGGCTTGAAGTTGACCCGTCGAAGCAACGCGTTTAAAAAGAAGATCTGAGTAGCTTACAATTTTGTAAACAGCATCTGATGCAAAACACAATTTTCCTCTATTTACAAAGGATGTTAATGCTTTATATCGGTTCATATCCAAGTTTCTTAGCCAAAAGTTATCAAGCGTTATTTAAAACTATCATTCTCTACCAATTAAAATTGTATGTACCTATAAAGTATGACCAGTAATTATAATATAAATACTGTTAAAAATATATGTCCTTATTATTAATTATAGGCCACGATTTTTAATTTTTTCTATTTCGAAAAATCCTGAATTTACAAACCAGCGTGGTCACCCCACAGAAAGAGACAAAAAACATAACTGACGTCATTCAAGGTCATATTTTCTTGTTACAAGTTAATGTTCATATTGCAATCTCCAGTGTATTAGATATAAGCTTCTTGATATACTCTAACTCTAAGGCCAAGCTGCTGTAGGTGGCTGTACTACGTGCCGAAAGTTCCTGGTAGGCCTGTAAACATTGCCAGCCTAAATAAAATATTTTTAATATAAAGAAGTGTCATAGTGACATAGGTTGAAAAGTGACAGTGACACTACATAGTATGGTAATGGTAGGTATGCTATTGACAAGAATTTAGGGATGGGCAAATGGAAAAAAAATATCGATATTTATCGTATCGATATTTTTCAAATATATCGATTTATATCACCCAAAAAATATCGATATTTCGATATATCGATATTTTTTGACCAATTTGCATTTATTTATAAAAATTGCCTAAATTATCGAAATTTTAAAGCAAATACACATCTGGCTGTTTCAACATAAGTTTTATTTATTTTAAAAAAAAAAAATACAATACAATATTATAGTCAGTCCAGTGCAGTGATACCAACCAAACCAACAAGCAATGTCATTGTCATAGACAAGCAAGTCATGGAGAGTAATTTTTGTAATTTGTTTGTGTTTGAAGCAAAGAAACTAAACCCATACAGGCTACTGCTATTTATATTTTTATTTTATTTTCTAAATTTAAGAAATCGGTTTGGTCAAAATCATGATGTGACGCATGAGCAGACAGCAGAGCTTTAAAAATATATCGATTTTGATATCTGAAAATAAATATCGAAAATTGATATATCGCGGGAAAAAATATCGCCAATTAGTATCGATATTTTTCTAAAAAAATATCGATATTTTGATATATCGATATTTTTTACCCATCCCTACAAGAATTCACAATAATTCTGAATATCAAATCAATAGCTCCGCAGACCGCATCAATGTAAATTTTAAAAAGAAAATTTATTTAGACATTATTTTGTTCGATATTAAACAAAGTAAACAAGTACCTGTTATTATAGTAAGCAATACCTAAGTTGTATCGAAATTTATGTGATGATAATAATATTGAACATGTAAACCATAAAACTTGAAACACTTTCAGAAATGATAAGACAATCATTAAAATTCCGAAAAACTGTGACAATTATATGTGTATTAGCTCTGTGTAAGTACAAAAAAGTAATCATTAATTTACATTTCGTTTTGCGATAATTCAAATTAATAATTACGTATGTACCTACACATATGTTTTAGTTAAGAATAAAATAAAATTATTCATGTTCTTTCAGTAATTTTTATTTTTCTTATATTGAGACAAGACAAATTTTATGACATTCAAATCGAAAAAGAATCCAGATCTGATGATGACTACCAGGGATTAAGTTATAGAGATTTTAACCGGTTACCAAAGAAGGAGAATATTTATGTACCAAGAGAAGAAAAAATTAAAAGAATGGAATCAAATGCTAAATCAGATGATAATGCCAAGAAAGAGTTGCAAGAAGCCAAAGCTCGAATTGAACAATTGGAAAAGAAACTGGCAGTTTTAGAGGGAAGAATACCTCAAAAATATCCTGATGTGAAATATCTTGGTCATAAATTAAGGAAGAGAATATTGGTAACTTGTTTTATAGATTATAAAGTTAATTATATTAAAAATTGCAAAACTTCTTGAATAAGATAAAACTTTAATGGATTATACTCCTAGGTTAACTAATTATACAATTTATTCCGCAGCATTGACTTAAATTTTTTTAATATCTTCAAGTATTTAGTGTTTAAGAAAGAAACTCAATATTTGCACAATTGCACTACATAAGCACAGCACTAGCATAAGGTGAACAAACAAAAGCAGTTAAACATAATGTAGAAAAAGTAACCAATTATTATTTACTACAATTTATGTACATTTTGGAATGCTATTAAATGGTAATATATAATTTTTCAGGTAACAGGAGGTGCAGGTTTTGTGGGATCACATTTAGTGGACATACTTATGATGCAAGGCCATGAAGTTATAGTTGTTGATAACTTCTTCACAGGAAGGAAGAGAAATGTTGAACATTGGTTTGGACATCGTAATTTTGAAATGATCCATCATGATATTGTTAACCCACTTTATGTAGAGGTAATTTTAAATGACATGACATTAATAAATACATAAATTAAGGAGCAAATAAATGTAAAAATACTTTGCTTTTCTGTTTCAAGGCGGATGAAATATATCACCTTGCTAGTCCAGCAAGCCCACCGCATTACATGCAAAATCCAGTCAAAACAATAAAGACAAACACATTGGGAACTATTAACATGTTGGGTAAATATTTCACATGAATCAAATAATATTTTTCTTATAAAATTATATAATTGTATAATCATAATTCAAATATAATTTCAGGGTTGGCGAGGCGAGTTGGAGCAAAAATTCTCATTGCAAGTACATCTGAAGTATATGGGGATCCCATGGTACATCCCCAACCAGAGTCCTATTGGGGTCATGTCAATCCAATTGGTAATTAACACTTATCTAAATGAGTTCAATGTCTATGTCAATTACCTTATCATTATATTCAAATAAACCAAATATCAACATTATGACGAAAATAATTCATTGATTTCAAGCTTTATCACAAAAACTTATTTGTGTTAAGAACTGTTTTGTTACTATAAATTAAAATTTATCTATGACAACAGAAGCTCTAAATTTTGCCTCTTCATAGTTATTCTTCAAATAAATTATGCAATTTGAACTCAAATAATATTTAAACAAAATGTTACTTAAACACACTAATAGACAAGATATATACTTTTTCAGGACCCAGAGCCTGTTATGATGAAGGCAAAAGAGTGGCAGAGACATTGGCATATTCCTACGCTAAGCAGGAAAAGGTATCTGTACGGGTTGCCAGAATTTTCAACACTTATGGTCCAAGAATGCATGTCTCCGACGGGCGCGTAGTGTCGAACTTTGTGATGCAAGCACTGCAAAATTTAACTATTACAGTAAGTAAAAAAATTTGGGAATATAATAATGTAAGAAATTGTTTTTGGAAACAAATATTATGTGACGTATTTTATGCATAATGCAAATACTAGTAAGTAATATACTACTATTAACTAATATACTATTAGCACAGGTGGTGAACAATACTTATCAAATTAACTTCATACAATATCATCATTATTTATCGAAAATTCATATTTGCAAGTCATTGTTCTAATTTCTAAAATATGTAATGTAATATATCTATATATATGTATATAAAAATGAAACCCGTTTCGCGTTGCCACGGCATCACGTGTGAACGGCTGAACCGATTTCGATATTCATTCTTTTTTTTAAATGTTTGTGGAAGTCCAAGGATGGTTCTTATGTAGAGAAAAAGTAAATATGTACCACGGGCGAAGCCGGGGCGGACCGCTAGTATTAAAAATTAAAGAAAACCCTGTTAGGGTGACAAATCAACATCGAGCTATGCTGCGCTGTACTGCGCTGTGCTGTGTTTGGTCAACTCGCTCGTTTAATATTTTAATGAGGATACAAACAAACCATGCTGTGCTGCGCTGTGTGAGGCTACGCTCTGTTTAAAAACGCAGCAGTCTCGAGCGAGGCGCGCTACCCGCCGTGCTGGGCCGCGCTGTGCCGAACAGGTGCTATGTTTTTATGGAGCTCTGCCATGCTGCGCTGTGTCGAGCTATGCTAGGTTTGGAGCACGCTGCGTGCCCCTCCATCGCCGCATTAAATTCATTAAAATTCTCCGTATTTTTCACGTATGGTGTGAGGTAACAAGCTACCGTGACTGGACTCTTTTAACGACAAAATAACACATAAAATATCCATATCCGCTTCTTCTTCACTTTCATCTACATCGGATTCAACTATGTCGTTATGTTTACGTTTTTTTGAAAATAGGGTCATATTTGACGAGATAAACGACTACACGAGCTGCTGATTACTTTATACTGAGCTAGATTGTTAACCTTCCTATACTCGCGCCAATTTTTGTAACACCTATACTCGCGCACGGTGTCACAGACCGATAGTGTTTACCCCTACACTATATATATTTACTAAGAAAACCGAAAACTATAACAATTTTTTTAAAGTTTAGGATGTACTGAAACAAAATAGTATTGATCATACTTAGTCTTTTAATTATTTTACTGACTTATAGTCTATCACAAATCAGTCCTCGAATTTGAGATGTTTTTCTTAAGTACTAGGGAAAACTAAATTAAAAACAGAACTTCTTTTTCAAAACAAAATAAACTTCTAAGTAATAATAATAAACATATCAAAGCACATATTTATCTATGTTTGGCTTAGTTTTGAGCCTTGTCTGTCCATCTTTTCCCAAGTAAAAATCACGGGAACTTCAGATATCTCTTCATTGTCATCGTCTTGCTCGGTGTCGTATGTCTCTTCTTGTACCTCCACGTTGTCTTCCACCTCACTGTCATTTTCGTCTTCATAGCAGAACCAGAACTTGATTCTTCCAGCAACAATCTGATTTGATCATCGTTCATTTTTACATGAAGTATGGCCTAAAAAATTGGTCAAAATATAATTTAGAGCAACATTCATACATATATTTTACTATACATACTTCATAAAGTATTCAAAGTCTTAAAAAAATATATAAATGTACAAAATATATAATATTAATACTTACACAAAAAGTTGCACCTATACTCGCGTCGGTCTCATGGACCGATTGGCGCCAAATGCTATGATACGTGAACTTCTGCCGACCACGCGACCTGCACTAAAATGAAGTTAGCCCCAAATCCGGAAACTAGCAAGGAACTCGACTTCACAGGATTTACCTGCATAAAAATAATTACGAAAATGTGTTTCGTCGGTCTCACAGACCAACGCGCGAGTATAGGAAGGTTAAAAAACGTAGCTTAAGAAACACAGCACAGCACAGCGCAGTTCAGCGCAGCATCGTTTAATTGTTAAAAAAACGTAGCTTAAGGAACACAGCACAGCACAGCGCAGTACAGCGCAGCATAGCTCGATGTTGATTTGTCACCCTAAGAATATACTACTAGCAATTGACTTATTCATATTCTTGAGTTTTTATATAACATTTTAAAATATAAATAAATATAAATCTGTTACAAATTTTAAAACATAACAAATTTACCATCTTATGCATTGTATAACATATTCCTTTTTAATAATTCCAGGTGTATGGGAATGGAAAACAAACTCGCTCCTTCTGTTATGTGTCAGATCTGGTTGATGGACTCCTTGCACTCATGGATTCCAGTTACACCTTACCTGTTAATATAGGAAATCCCGTAGAACACACTATAGAAGGTAAAATAATTTTGATTACAATACAATAATTTACATGCAATTTCATTTTGCTTTAATTTCTGCTTTCTCAAATGACATCATTGTCAAAAGGTGGAGTTTCATCAAAATGTTCCTCAAATGAATCTATAATGCTTAACAGCTTACAAATTAGACAATAACCAAAATGCAATTTTTTTATTATTTTTGGTGGTGGTGAATGGTGGTGAATGGTGATTTCAGAATTTGCTGTTATAATAAAGAATCTAGTCCCTGGATGTCGGAGTACCGTCGCAACGGGCGCGGCAGTAGAAGACGATCCGCAAAGGCGCAGGCCAGACATTACTCTTGCTGAAAAACATCTTAACTGGTCCCCTAAGGTACGATATTATAATTACTTTATTTTCATTTTTGCGTCACTTGATATTGTTTGGAAAAACTTTTTAATTTTAATTTAATGTTTATTTTATTTTCCATTCATTTCTTACATGTTTCTAACTCACTTTTCATTTTAGATATCTCTGCAAGAAGGTCTGCAAAGAACAATTGATTACTTCAAAGAAGAACTCTCAAGGACCACATTCTACAACAATCAAACGTATATGGATGCAAAAGTAAAAGCCTCACACTAGAATAGAGTAGCTATTATGTATGTGATATTAGCCATTACAAGTTGAAGTCTTAGAATGAAAGAGTTTAGAGTGATATTTCTGATTCTTCTTACACTCCATGCTTAGAAGAAAATATTTATCTCTTCTCACATATTATTATAGCTTACCTCATAATAAATTGGCGATTTTATATCAGTGAGAAATATAAATCTGTAATTTTTGATCCTATTTCTTCTCAAAGACATTGAAATATTGTGATTGATAGTGTTGTTTAATGTTTAATATGAGAGTCAATTGTGAATTCTGAGTGGTTTTGTAGCACATGGCATTGCCTGTTTGTAGGTATTTGACTAGATTTTTAGATGATATCGTGAATAATAATTATTTAAGTACATCATCCAATTATAACATAGTAAGCCTCATGGCAATGATTGAAAAATAGACACAATTTATGGATGTTCTGTTTTGTAATGTGATTATAGCTTTTATATATTACCTTTAAATAAAGAACTTGACTAATTTGTAATAATAATGTTTGAATGTTTGTTGTGTTCTTTTGGAAAATAAAAATAATTTTAAATTTGTTTATACAAGTGTTTTATTGTCCTATAATATTTCAAATTGAATAAACAATCCATATAAAGAGGTATAAGTAAAATGACTAGGAAAATATAGTTTAAAACTTAGTTACCAAAGTTATTATTTACAGCACATAGTGGGAAGGACATTCCAATCATAGAAGTAGTATTTCCGCAAAGCATTCTCAGTCTTGCACAATTTTTCTCCATGGGAATGGACTAATGTTCTGTACATTTGAAACATGTCAGTGGGCGTCTGCTTGTGGCGTACCAGCATGTTATTTTCGCAACCCCGAGATTTCCACTGTGTATCAAATCTTATGTCATGAACTCTATTGATGCCATCTAGTGCTGCTGTCCACACTCCCATTGAGACATCTTCAGAGTTATAATGACTAAAAAAAGAAATATAATCAATAAAAATAAGAAACGATATATAGGATAAACAGGAAAGATAAATGTTTTATTGGAAAATTATCAGAAAAAATTACCTTAATAACTCAGCATTGTTTGCAACATATTTTACAATGCTTTTTGAAATCACATAACCACCTCCTAGAGCATATGGCAAATAAGTGTCACATAGAAACCAGTCTCTTTCTTCCCATTTTCCAGTCAGGTATACCCTAGCACGGCCATCAAAATAACCCCAGTACAATCCTTTGTATTTTAAAAGTTCTTTCTAAAAAGTATTTCCAATTAGCTCGCTTAAAAATATATTGTAAAAAATTTATATAAAATAAAGGAATACAGGAACTTACTTTTTTAGTAACATACTTTTGGATTTCAGGTTCATTCATGTTTGGTGCAAATGCCTCTAAATCTTTTATAATTAGATCTATTCTAAGAAAGGAATCATCATCACCCTTTATAAGATACTTCATCTCACTTAAATGATTATACAACCATTGAAGAGAATAAATAACTTTAACAGCTAAATTTTTATAACCATCCTCAAAACTGTCTAAGAGCAACAAGTCATTAGTTCTGCTATTTTCCAATTTTAGTTTTTCCAATTTTACCAAATTTAAGTTTCTAACACCAATTGAAAAAAACAATTTAATAAAATTATGTTGAGGTTGGCTTCCAATCCATGAATGATTCCATTTGTATAATCTGACTCCATTTTCCTCAAAAATATTATGTGCAAAATTTGCCCACGTTGCACGAATGGCATCCCTTTTAGCTTCATTTTCTGGACTGCTGATTATTAGTATGGGATACTCAATGTTATCAAATTTCTGAGAAAATTTTATTGTATCTGCTTTTTGCATAGCGGCTGATGCACAATCCATTCGTATAAAATTTAAAGTAATACCACAACCTAGATAAAAAAATAAAATACTAGATAGTATCATGACTTTATATTTTTTTAAGTAGACTCTAAGCATATTGCGTTGAAACGGCAATTACTTCTATTATATTTTACTTCTCCCCTTTTTTTTCAGGGATCTTGTATTTATTATATCGCTTTGATTCATTTATTGTTCTATTTCAAAAAACAGCGCTCTCAAACTTCATCAAACAAATACTGCATTTATTCTGTAAAAAACTACATTAGTTTTTAAGCAATTTCCATTTTTATTATTTAAAAAACAGTTAAAACATAACCATTGTTTACACATAACATAGCATAAAGTCAAAATGACAGAATGACACATTTGACTTTGAATTATGACAAGATTTGAATGATTTTCATTTGTCGATGTTTGTCTTCATATTACGGTGCATTTACATCAAACGAGCGATGCTCATTCACCCCACTGCCACTATGTCAAATTATTTTAGTTTAAAGAGGCGTAGAGCATTATTTCATTGTTTTTAGTACGCTCGAAAAGATTCTATGCAATTTTCTAATACTGAACTACACTGAATACGAGTTTTCGTTTACACTAAAAGATCACGAAAGAATGCTCTTGTGTCTTGAGTCTTGCTCTAGCTCTGTATTCGTTTGATGTAAATGCACCATTACATTAACTTTATCTCTCTCTAGATTCTAGAATACTAGGTTTATAGCATGGACGTATAAAAAAAGACGGACGGTATATCGCCTAAACATGGAGTGATGCCTAGTAATGGCGGCGACACATCCATGTGTGTGTGCCAGGTTAATTGCCAGATGCAATAATATTACCCCACACTTTAGTATATTTTTATTTTTCAATTTGTTATACTTTTTATGTGTACTCTAACTATTAGAACCTATGCATAAATACAATTACTATTTAGCTTTGACGAATCAACCACTAGACGCGAAACCAAAGGAAAATGTATGAAAACTCGTTCAACCAATATTGAGGGGAGGAGAGGTAATGTCTCCTTAATTATTATTAAAATAAATAAAATAAAATAAATAAAATAAAATGTCAGTTTATAACCAAACAAATAGGAAACATGCTTCATACGATTTCAGTATACATACACTTGAAATTTTCAAATTAAATGTCTTATAACAGATGTCGTAGGACGTAGACAGTATTAATTGGCTGTGATATTTTTTTTTTAAATATGGTTGTTATATAAGGATTAGCATATTATACATGTTTTTGTGAGAAGAAAATGCAAAAACAAATTTGCATTTTGTATGAAATTATTTTATCGTAATTTTAAAATTAATTAACTTTACATCAACTCCCGACTTTTGGGAGAATGAAATTTGAAATAATGGCAACACTATGGCAACAGCTGACCTGATGACAATGGCGGCTGTATTTTGTTCTATAAATTTTGCTGTAATAATTTTGTAATTAAAACATAAAAGAAATAACTTGCTTCCCTGTGGAATGTAATCCCTCGTGTTTTGTTATTTAAAATTATTGTACTGTTGCGACACCATTTAACCACGCAATACGGCATTTTAAATATTTTTTGTGAAACAGTGACGCAGTTAATCAGTCGGTAGTTCACGACGTAATGGCGGCCGACTAGCTTACTATGGTGAGAGTGTGTGCGTGTTCATTGTTTTTACACGATCGCTAGCTTACTACGGTGGCTTCACGTTGTTTGTTCGTAAAATGGCGTCCGTCTTTTTTTATACGTCCATGGTTTATAGCATAATAGCACATTTATAATATTAACATTACCTACTTCTTTAAAATTTTGTTTAGATTTCATAAGAAAGCATAACGCATATATGCACAGAGCCCGATTTATTATAAGCACTTGACAGTGTTTTCCGTAATCATCTCCTTTCAACCATTTAAGTTGTTACAAAAAGTTCGGAAAAGCACACAAATGAAAGAGATACCTAAATATATATTTATATATTTATTTCGGAATAAATGAAACTTCGCAATGAATATACAAAACTCAATTTAGCTATAGTTTGAGCAGTTTCATTTTAATTCGGAATTGACGCCTAAAAATATTCCGGTAACCTCAAAAAAAAATAATATGTACAACCATTACTTGCTCTGTGGTACAACCCACAATTTGATTTTAATGTTCTTTATTACAACAACCTAAAATCAAGTGTTTTGCGGGTAATTTTTTAAAGTTGTTTTGCAATAATTTGCATGGCAGGCTCTCATTATAATAATATATTCGTATGCATGAAGTGTGGTGTGGTATATTATTCTTGAACTCTTTTCCGTTACGTTATAAGATATTATATAGTCTGCATTATGTGACATTAATGCACAATCTGTACATATACCCAAGAAGCTTATATCTAATAACACTGGAGATTTCAGTATGAACATTAACTTGTAACAAGAAAATATGACCTTGAATGACGCCTGTATGTTTTTTATCCCTTTCACACCTAACTAACTACCTAGGTGTGAAAGGGATAAAAAAACATACAGGCGTTATTAAACGTCATATTTTCTTGTTACAAGTTAATGTTCATACTGAAATCTCCAGTGTATTAGATATAAGCTTCTTGCATATACCTAAATAAACACAGCTAATAAACATTGCGATTTTTACAATCCAAAAGTCAAATTCAATTCACATAAAATAAAACTTATTTTTGTTTTAAAATTTCTAGGTATGGAAGTTGAGATTTTTTTATGAATTTTTATATCTACTTATAATATTCACTCGTATTTCTAATTATTCCGAAAATATTATTATATACATTTGTATGTTTATTGACATTGACGTGACAAATACTTGCCGCCGTAGACAGAGAATTGGTTTCTCTTATCTACGCTTGCCGCAAATGATTATGGTTTGTCGGTTTACTTTTGGTTTACTTGAAAGTCCGACAGCCGACTTCACGCGGACCGCGGTCAGCGGTGACACTTCAGAGTTCAGTACGGGTTTTTGCGGTTTCCGAATCGGTGGGGTTGGTGATAAAATATGTCATAATTTTAAAAATAGTTTTTAATTTTGTGTATTTTTATATTATATAACGGGGCCGAAACGTGTTTAATTTTAATATAGTACTTTACACTCTATAGTTGTATATTAATAGAATAAAATATTTGTGTGAATGAGGGTAAAATTTAAAAAGTTAGTCCTGTGAAAAGTGATTTTAGTGAGAATACGATCAAGACGCTATGAAATTATCATTTATATAAATCAAGGTGTTTCATTAGAATGTAAGTACTTACTTTGGAATAATTATAATCAACATGTAGTTTTTGTTTTTGAATAAATTAATTTTAAATTGGTTACTTGTCGATGAAAACTGTAATAATAAAAAGACACCGGTATTTATTTTGGAATTAGCAACAATAAATATCTTCCAAATACTAAAACCGAAACTCGAAAACACCATACATACTGTATGAGCTTCAAATGTTATTTCAAATAAATATTGTTGAAAAGTTAATTACATATATTGAACAACATGTTGCAATTTTATGTAGGTATACATACTTTTTTTTGTACTTTTAAATATTTCTTATGTTCTGTTTTAAATACACAATAATATCTATCTAGAATTAAAAACATCACATATCCCATTTTGTCTTTTTGAATTGAAATTTTAACGCAGTACAAATGTATTATACAACTTACATTTTTAAAAACTGTTTAGGTTTTTAAGTCATTGGTACATGAATTAATTAATACTAAAAATAACATAGTCACATTTTACTTATTTTAAGTATCAATCAATTATAACATGAAATTCTCAGTACTCCTTATACCTTTAAGGGCTGATTTTTCAATGCTTGGATAAAACTTATCCGTCCAATAAAGTATTACACGATAATATTAAAATGTCACGTAAACTGTCAAATACGGGCAATTAGAATACGTTTTTAAAATGGTAGTTTTATACATTATTCGACGAATAAGTTTTATCCAAGCATTGAAAAATCGGCCCTAAAACTAAAATGTTATGAGTAATTTTACAAAGAATATAAATATGAAGGCTTATACTTAAGAAATAAACAATAAAATATTTCTCCTATAGATAAATATGGAGTCCCCATTGAAAAAAGGAAGACCGCCCCATCCTCGGGCGAGAGCAAACCCTTTATCAGCTCTAACATTTGCGTAAGTAATATTTAATATTTATTTAATATATATGCAAAATAATCTTAAAAAAAGTATATTGAATATTATATTCACTTAATTCAGGTATATTTTGTATGTCAGTGGTTAAAGAATTTATATTTAAACAAAGTACTTTATTCTCAGTAGGTTATTTCTGCTCATGTTTATATTCTTGAAGACTGAATGCTATAAATATTAATTAGTTACGTTAGTTCAATTGTTGGTACTTACATAATGCAAAACAATATTTTAATTCAAATTCAATTTATTTTTTATAATGACTATCATAAATGAGAAAAAACAAATGAATTAAAAAATATGAGACACAAAATTACTTGAAATGAAATCATATGTGTGAATTACTGTTAATCTTAATAAATATGTGTTTTTTATTATCTATAATATTCTAATTATGTTTAATTAACTGTAGATGGACCTTACCAATATTTTGGGGAGGTTTGAAGAAAGAAATGGATGAAAATGATTTATATGAGCCGTTAGAAGAACATGCTTCAGGTATTTGTTTAAATTTGATTTATTTTCTATACCTACACTAGCTGTGCCACATGGTTTTACCTGCAGTGCTCCGCTCCTGTTGGTCTTATCGAATTTTTGGATCAGGACCATCTAAGGACCAGTAGTTCCTGAGATTAGCGCATTCAAACAAACAATGAAACTCTTCGCTTTATAATATTAGTATAGATAATATACATATTTTTGTTTCTTTAATTTCCCCTCACAATCCAAGTTATGCCTGTTGAATGTTGATTTAGCAAATATCTAGGTCCTAGGATAATGTTGAAATTAAAAAAGTTTTCTTTCAAAAGGATAGCATTAAAATTTTTAAATAAAATTTTCTTACATGAAAAGTTTATGAATATTATAAAATTATAATTTTATATACTGATTGGGAAATACCATGAAAACTGAAATAATACCATTCATTCAAATAGTCAGTTTGATCTACAATATAGCATTACAGTTAATGTTGTACTGAAAATGGCAAAGCAAGCCTATTTGTCAACTCATGTTAACATTACCGTCTCCCATAGATTATAGATACTCGCCTTCAGTTGCGTAACAATAGGATCGCATACTGACCGTGGGACCCTCGCCCAGAGCTTCCACCGTCGATATTTTCATTAGCAACCTATGTCTTTCCACTACATCCAACAATCACCTATTAAAAGATCGTTAAAAATGTCCGTTCGATGTTTTATAAAACATTTATTTAAATTTACACCTTATTTCGTGGCATTAAAGTTCAAAGTCGCTATCACTCATCAACTCTGCCCAAAACGCGTAGGCAGAGTTTTGCTTGGGACAATTTTTGATCGTGATTGTGAATCTAGTTGTAAATTGTATATCGAAGGCACGCCAAATCCCATCTTCATGCATTAATTAGATAAATATTGTAATATATCTAATACAATATCAATGTTTAGGTCCACTGGGCGACAAATTTGCGCGGTTATGGGAAGAAGAGGTTGCCAGTGCGGGAGGGAAAAGAACTCCGAGCCTACTTAGGGTCATACTAAAAGCGTATGCTGCGCGATGTATGCTTTATGGCTTTGTTCTACTGTTCATGGAATGTGGAATACGGTAAGATTTCCATTATATTTTAAATGCTGTGTTTTGGTAAACCTTTTAAATTATTGCAGCGAACTCTATAAAATGTTGTGTCGTGCACAAATAATAATACCTTTTCGAAAATAGCAAGGTACAACACAATGTGAAGTGTCCCAAAAGGCCCTCTATACAATAGGCCGGATTAGCTCCGCGTATCGTAAAATACTTGCCAAAACTGCAGTGAATATATAATTATTATTACATATTTTTTCTTGAATCATTCTTCAATGAAGATATTCAATGACCGTTTAAATAGGCGGTGGTAATTTATTTGAATACTAATACGTATTTACGACTTATTAGTGTTTGAATATTTATTTTACTTTCATGGGAATCGTTAGAATTTCAACAATGTGCGTTTTTGTACTTATACGAAAATACAATGCTCGTTCACTCGCCAAGGCTGTGGAATACCGCAAATTAAAAATGGCGGTGTAAAAATACAATGAAATTCATCCTTTCCTTGAAATCCATTCGCGTCAATCATTTTATTTTATTTACTTTCGTTTCTGTTTTAATTGTTTTTAAATGTCAAACAATAATTATTAGTACTCGTTATTTATCATATTCATTATTTGAAATATAAAATATATTGTATTCTTTGTAGTAACTACAATGCTCAATGAAAAAGTTATCATATTGAATAGAATATTAACGAAAGGAAGTTGATAGCGATCATCTTTAATTACCTACTTTTTCTTGTTTTCCTTATATTGGATAGGTATCCCAGATTTATTTAGGCTTTAATCATTTATTTATGACTTGCGACTAAAACGTGATATAAGTCGATTCTCAAACAATAATAAGTATGTTGTTTGTAGAAATTTCAATGATAACAAAACCTATGTCAACCGTAATAAAATAATTGTCTCATAGCTAGGTATAATGGAAGTCGTTGGTAAATATGCACAATTGTGTAGATATTATCATATAAATCCTATTTTTAGAAAATATTGAATGTTTTTCTTCTATTTCGTACGTTTTATTATTAATGAGACCTTGACAACAGTGTGTAGATACACTGACCAGAGAAGTTCCATACTTACCTACATAAAATTTTAATTGCGAAAATGTGACATGTTTTGAAATATTTCATAGATAAAATAGATGAACATTAACCATATCTGATAAAGAAGGTACATGCATCGGTATCCATTGAATAGAACCGTAATTTAGTAACAGATATCGATGTTAACCTATTTTGTACTATTTGTTAATAAAGTAGGGTTAGTGAACTGGCGGAATGTAATCGATTATTTCGTTAATTTATACTGATATATTCGGGTTCTTAAATTATATTTTACGGTAGTATTAGATGTTATTTGTAAACATGTATTTGGAAAATACATTACCTTGCATGAAAGATTTCTCGTCCCATCCCATCACCTGCCCCTATACAATTATTTGTACCTGCCTAGTGCAACAATAGTTATATTTAATCTGCTAACAATATATCTTCTAGTGTTAATAGTAATAATGATTAACGAAATATTAAAACTTAAGAAAATTCTCTTCCACAAATTATATTAGGTTCCTACTAATTGTGTAAACATATCAAATTACCTGCTCATTTTCGGGGCTTGTTGATATTATAATTCCCTAATTACTGAATACACCAAAGGACTTACAAGAACAATTTTTAGAAGTTTTCCATATCATTAGAATATCGGACCTAGAACAGCGTGCTACACCTAAATTTACATGAATGAACAAAACGTAGATACAATTCTAATTCTAAGCAATTTATAACATTTACGTGCGAAAAGAAAAATATCAAACATTGAAATTTAGAAAACTTACAAGGTTAGATACAATTCCCTAAAGAAATATGCATTGATGCTTCCAATGTCAATTAACATACTCTGGGTGTTTATAGACATATCTATAAAACTGTCGATTTAGCAACAAAGTATTGTGTATAAAAATAATTTCTTAACTTGGCGAGAATGACCGCAATTATGATAGGATAGGTGAAAATATTATATAGTTCGGTAAAAGTTTGCATAATTTTAGTTAAGCAATGCAACGTCGGAGTAACGTTATCTTGTTTTTAATTAAATAACAAATTGATTTATTAGGTCATGTGCCTCGAATTTAAAGATCAATTGTTTACTTAGTTTATTACCCCCAATTAGCATTCCAGACTTATTTGATATTTTATTTTATTCTTCATGCAATTTGTTGCAATTTTGCAAAGCTGCGTCTATAAATTGTGTGAGTGAAGATAACGATGTACATATAGGTATGTATAGGTTTTATAAAATAGTTAAATAGAACGGAAGTGCTGCTGATTGAATTTCCAATGCCATTGTTGATTCATGGTTTGAATTTGCTATTCATCATGACCAAGTAAATCTAACAAATTTAGCGGAAAAAGCTATAAAATCATCTTTGGATCATCAGAAAACACTATCGTATGATATATCTAATAAAAATTCAGTTGTCCTGATTTGAGAATCTTGAAATCGTGTATTGACTCATTACTATGTTAAATTGTTAACGGTAAAAGTAATTATTAATATACATAAATACTTTCAATATTCATGTATTCAAGGTAATTTTAATTATTGTTTATTGAAATTAAGTGATACATTTGAATGAAGTTGAACGTTTATTTTTTGTATTTTTATCTCAGTATGAATTATGAATGATTGATATTATGGTTGCCAAATCCAACAATGCAATAGAAGATGGTATTTTAAAGGTAGTTTAGAATAAGGTCAAGAAACGCGCTGTTACACTTTTGCCTTGGTTGCGTATGTCGACCTAGCGGAATGGCAAGTCGCACAATGTGTCACTTACTTTTGGTTGTGTGCGCGTTTACATTGCACGAGGAAACACCTCGCAGAGCATTGAGTTTCATGTTACCATGTAGATACGAGTAGCCAGGCTTTATACCGTTCATGACGTCATTATTTGCTTTGCGATCAAAGATCGACCAGGGTGGCTTGTATGAATTTGAAATCACGAAATATTGGGTGGTCTGAGACGTGACGTGAATCTAATATGTATCATAAATATTTCTAATCCTAATTATTCTATTAATTTCTGTCACAATTTGATTTAAATTCCATATTACGAACCTGTGTTCAATCCCCGTCCGTATGATGTGACCACGATGTGACTAAATATCAGCCAATATATCACGTCCATTCGAATTTCGAATAGAAAACACCGGAACTAATCTATCTTTCTAATTAGTTCGTAAAACGGGTATTTTACTTATCTCACATAAGCATTTATTGAAATTAATTCTACATTGCTCTTGTAAGTGGTGGATATTAAATGATCGCTTAGATACGAGTAGGTACCTATATAAAATGGATTAAGCAATAATTTTATGTTAATGTTAATGTTTGATTTCTTCTGTCATAGATAAGATATAATTAAAATAATTGTTAGTTTGAATAATATTTGCTCTGAATTGAATTAATGGTATATTTTATATCTACGTGCTCGAAAGCCATTAGGCGTGATAACTGCCGTGCTCGGTGACTAGATTATGCATCGTTTATTTTATTAGATGAGATTAAGAGATGGCATACCTGGAGTTTTAGTGTAGAAATTTTCATACTTCTTACCATAAGACTTAGAAATTGTTTTTACTGGAATTAGTAGTTAGAATCTATTAATAAGCTTTTTAACTGTGTAAGGGCAACTCATTTCTGCTTCTTTCATCGCAACTATGCATATTTTGACGACTCCGAGGTGTGATTCATATGAACACATGCTGAATAGCAAAAAAAGTCGACAATCACCTTTATTAATATTTATTATTATCACAGAATAACCCTTGCTAATACTTACTATAGATACAAAGACAGAAATACTCAAATAAAACAAATGTGCACAATATATAATTGAATGTTTAGCGGCATGCAATTTGGGTGCGGTCTTTGTCGGTCTACTTATTACTCAACTATTCATAGCATTTTCTTTTAATTATATACAATTGACTTGGAATTGAGCAACTGTAATAATCCTACAGTATTAAACCGTAAAGTCTTAATGTTGTTCCTTTGAATTCAAATAGCTTCAAACATTGCGTGAATGATCGACGTTAATCTTTGCTTAAATCGTTCCATCTCCAACATCAACAATATTCTTTGAGATTTTATTTGGAATAGTTATACTTACCTTTAATTATGAAAAATCAGAGACTTTGCAGTTTAATATTCGTTCTCTCCTCTAGTATACAACAACCGCGTATGCTTGGTTTCTTCATCGCCTACTTCGGTCAGGAATCTCAACTTTTTATGCACAATCGTCTGTTGGAACTCCATAACCGAGTTGTAAGAGCGCAGGACAATACAACACTTAATTTAAAGTGAGGAAAATGCCTGCTCCGTTGTTGAAGTAGTTTTACATTTTAATCATTGTTTATATCTTTCATAATTTTACTTTTTTAGAGTTTCGTAGAAATGTAGTCGGTAGGTATATTTATTTTAGTTTCAGCTTTCTCATAGATAGGAGACTAGCGTAACTCAATCAATTTTCTTAATTACTTTTGTTATGTTTTAAAAATAAATTAATTAGAAATTAATCAATTATCAAGTCACGCGTTCGTGGTGTTACTAGATATTTTACTGTTACATTATTTTATTTATCTTGTGGTTGTATAGAATATATTTCGATTCTGTAGTGTTAAAAGGAATGACTGCATGGTTGTTCATGATTATAGTGTATGCATATGTATGTATAGAAACATTGACCTATAACACTAGTGTGTTTCCTAGTTTATATCCGCAATTTTATATTAATTCCATGTGTAATTATGCTCAATGATGCCTCTTTTTTGTACAGCATAGCGCAACCAGTGTTTCTAGGAAAACTGGTCGAGTACTACAGCCCTGATCAGAAGACTGTGAAACCAACGGAGGCGTATTTATACGCCGGAGCGGTTGTTATATGTTCGGCGTTAAACGTCTTCGTAGTACATCCGTACATGATGGCCATTCTACATATGGGCATGAAATTCAGGGTCGCCTGCTGTTCTCTTATTTATAGAAAGGTAAATAATCCATACTTATGTTGTAAAAATAAACGCGAAAGTTACGCTGTTTTTGTATCTGTTTCATTCGCTACTTCGAATGAATGGAGCCTTGGAGAAGGACTTAGGCTGTTTTTTGACAAACAAAGTTTAACAAGTGAAATTTGAGTACTTATAGATATTTTTATGTTGAAAGATATTATGAGAAGTAATGAGGTGTTCACTTCAAGCGAATAAATTCTTATTCCCGGACGGAATACTAGAGCTCTATAGGTACTTATTAATTTTTTTATTGAATGTCAATACAATACATTTTTCCCTCGAAATGCTTCTCCCTACTCTGAGGCCTCAGAGTCAGAACTTTACACTTTTAGTGGAAGAATAAATATTTAAACTCGCAGACGTAAGTTATAAATAGCATGGATGTAATAAACATACATGGAGAACTCGGTATTCGTATGTCACTCTATTACTGCAATATTATATCTACAGTTTTCCTTCAATAGACAATGATGCAAACGCGTGATTCATTCATCATTATCAGACAATTGATTTTTAACAGCTGTTACTGTGAAATAAATATAAAGGTTTAACGATTCAAGTTTACACTTTCAATATGCAAGTCAATATCAATTATCAATGTGTTTAAATGTTATCTTTACTTCGAGGAGGTCGCGTTATCCTTCCAGCTACTGAGTAAATATTAGAAGTATATGTCAATAATAATATGTGAAAACCCAGTTAAAGCTAAAACGTGATATACTGTAGATAAAGTCTACAGTTCCAATGCATATACTAGTACTATTAAATAGTTGTGACAATACTTCGTTTTCATTTATGCCAAATCTAAATAGGTGACAACATTATATTCAGGCAACGAAAATTTTCCAAGATGGAAATGGATTATGATAAAATTTCAATTTATATTTAAATTGCATTTTTAAATTACGCTAGCTGTTCATTACGATTGCCGTTTTACAAACCATTGTTACTTGGATTTTCCTCCATGCGGAGTAAATAATGACTAATAAAGTATTTTCCTATCAACACTCAAATCATCGTCGTAGTCCTGAATAACTTAATGGCAATTGGCAAATATAATATATGCTACTTAAGATTTTATCTCTTTAATAATGTCTCCCAGATTCAGGTTTAAGCTGTAAGACAATTTTAGAACTCTATTTTATTTTCTCATCACTGCTAATTTGAGCGAATGTGATATCAGATATGTATCGTGTAAAATGTAAATGATAAACCATTATTAAAATTAAGTGTTATGCTTATGTAAAATAATTGTTAAAATAGGTACTTAGCTAATAATATAAATCCAGAAATAAATTCTCATTACTGATACTATGTTATGTAGCTATATTTGAATGCGTACTTTTTACGTATTCCTTGCCCTGACAATAAGGAACAAAATGTTAATCATTATCCAAATTCGGTTTATCGCACGGAAGTTATACGCGTACAATATACTTACACCTACATACATTTCGGCGATTCTTTATTATACATGGTATTGTATACTCTTTAAAGGTGTGTGCCTATCAGCCTAGCTATTAGGTAAGATAAAACAAGTTTTAGTATATTTTTTTGAATAGTCTACCTACTGATGAAGTCAGACTCGAAATCTAAACCTTTTTTATTCCAGTGCTTATGAATAATCAATTTTTTTGTTGTTAAAATTTGAATAAGTCGGCCGCCTAACTATTACAAAGAATATGTAATAATACTTGTACATTATTATAACTAGCCAGGATTTCACTTTATATAAATTATTATCATTCAGTAACATTTTATCGTAGTCAATGAATCCTTCTTAAGTTTGTGTTTAGTCAAAGAAAGCTTCGACTGAAATACAGATAGCTAAAAAAGATCCCAAATGTTCCGTTGACAATTAAATACCCGTAAAATAGATCAAACGTCACATTTCCAAAGACAAATGCGCTAGAGCACCTTGGCATACACGCACTATTCGACAACTAGTTTGGGAAGTATATAGATATCAATGTATAGATCGCCAGAATTGCACAATTCTCATAAATATATTGTAATCCGAATTGACCATAACATTTTTCTCGTCCACTTTTATTAATAGACTAATCCGTGTATAGAAATTTCCGTGGAATATTTAGTTCAAGATTGAGATCTTGAATTTGATAATAATCTCATCCATAATCTATAACGAGAATGTCTCATGAAGCTCATAAAAATTATAATGGAGGTGCTAATCTCGCAATCTTAAGCTTAAATCGTTCATTAACTGACACACAAAATGCTAAATAATAAATTAATATATTTTAACAGTCGCTACGGCTTTCGAAGACAGCACTCGGCGAGACGACCATAGGTCAAGTGGTGAACCTCCTCTCCAACGATGTGAACCGCTTTGACGTTGCGATCATCTTCCTGCACTATCTATGGATCGGGCCGCTAGCTACTGTGATCATCACGTACTTCATGTGGCTGGAGATCAACTGGGCGGCGATAGTTGGTGTGGGATTCATGCTTGCGTTCATACCGCTGCAAGGTAAGGTTTTTGGGGTAATTTTTTTGTGATTTTTTCAATATTTTTTGAGTTATTATACTAATGCTGATGGAGACAAATACAATAAACCAAAAATCATTAAAATTCGTTCAGCCGTTTTTGAGTTATAACTTCTAACTTACCCGACGTTATTTTAAATAATATGTTGATTTTGGTGGATTGATTGAAAAAATAATATTCAGAGATTTTTTTCCTTTATAATTTATAATCGGTGTTCCATATTTTATATGATATGTTTCGATGATAATATACATACCAAAATCATTAATTTCCTAATAATCCTCGTTAATTTAGTGGCGTTTTTTCGAGAGTAGTATTTTGTGTAAAAGCTTTGACTTGAAGTTTTGTTGCTTAAAAATTACATCAAACAGGTACAATTTTCGTACAAACGTATACACTGTGCATTCTTCACATATTTGTTAATTAAATTATTAAACCAAGCCAGATTATAATCATGACATTTAATTGGTGTGCGAGGGTCATTCCGGCTAATGACCCATATAGCAGTGGCATATATAGGTCCTAACTTGTTCTAAGTGCCTACAATATCCATTCGTGTAGATATTTTTTACCAAGTGCTTCGTTTTGAACGTTCTTTTCGTTTTTTATTTGACCGTAGACACAATCGAATCAGATGGCCTCTCTCGGTAAAAAATGAGTGCATTCATGAAAACTTGTTTAACACTACAGTTTAAGTATTTTCTCGTTAACCTTAAAATATCGTATTTCTTATCGTAAGCATGATCCCCATTAAGTTTTGCATCAACTCAGATAATTTAAATTAAATCTAATTTAGTGTTTGTTTTAATTGGCTAACGTAAGAGATACCTACTAACTAACTGGCTTATGTGGTTAACACTGATGATAAAGTAAGGTCAACGGACTGACTTTAAATACCTTTTCACACGAACACAGTTGGCGTTAGGATATACCACGATTTACAGACGTATTGTGAAATTCTATACATACATATAATCTTACTATTATCGTAGACAACGCCAACGCATACGTCTCGGAACCTTAACCTATGCAATAGGCAGTGTATTTGCAACGCGGCAACGGTCTGTAACGTGACGCGACATTACGTGTTTACTGTTTACTGTGGAGGCCTTATTATGGTCACTATAACTTGATAGGATAAATAATTACTCATTGCAAAGATTGCACAATATTAGTTGCTCATCGTTGGTACATATAGTTTTTTTCTGTGGTCAATTTAGAACAATACATCATTGCAGAAATACAAATAAAAACAATTTGCCACTAATTGAAACAACAACAGATAACGGCTAGGTTAATTGAGATGCACTTTTTGCAAATGAAATGTCCCTTAGATAAAACACGGTCAAACTGTGCATTGAACTATTTTATTTTGCGCGCATAACAATAAAAAATAATAAATTATTGACCGAAAGGACGTTCTGAATCATACTGATTGCATAAAATTATGTAGGCGTATGACTGTTGGACTTTGCTTACTCAATTGTACATAACATTCTAGGTTCATTATACTACTTAGATATTTTAATATAGGTATGCGATTTGATATAGATGAAATAAGAAACATATACGCAAACCAAATAATACCTGAATATACATTATAAAACATACCTATGTAATTTTTTTTTGAAATCGTAGTAATAACAAAAAGTTGTAATGATTTCACCTTTATCACTACTACACGATCTTGAGAAAGGATAGTTTTCCTGACATAACCTGTCTACTCTTGTGTCTTGACCTTAATTTGTAACAATGACACTTATCGGTGTTTTCGTTGGTAGCCGACGTCATAAATTTACTAAAGAACACAAAAAGATTATACCTACTAGAATTGCCGTAAGAAACAGGAGTGTCTTTATTCGTAATCCACTTAGGTACATTCATGTAAACATTACTGTATCAAGGCCACTATCGTTATCTTTATATCTTCTTAAAGTCCTTGTGTAACAATACGAGGATTTTAACAGATATAAAAAGAATACAGAAACAGGATTACTTCGGTTTCGCTGATTTTACAAAGTTGTAAAGCCAATTTAAATATTACCATCGAAGCCTCAGCGGGTGTTTACAGAGATGCACAAGCGATCACTAGGCTCTTTGCAATAATGTCGAAATCACTTGAATCGTCTTAAGTACTATTAGCTTCTGTTAAAAGGATTACTAGAAGAACAATTATATTGCATGCATTATTTCTATTTCTAAACGATGCGTACTTTTCAATTACTTAAAGAGAAAACTCTGTAGAATAAAGACGTTTAACCGCAAAATTGTCAAGTGTTTTATTTTCCAGTTATTATAATTTAGGGTGATGGGTTTTGGAAACGTTGTAATATTTAATAACGTTAAATATATAACGTTCCACAACATGTCTCAAGTTCATGTTCCTTTTAGAACAAGGAGAGATGAGATATTCTTTGAATAGTCAAGGCATATCGTACCCCACATTATGTTTTCCATAGGATATCGCGAAATATGTTTTTCTTTTCAGCTTATTTGGGAAAACGTACATCAGTACTGCGTCTCAAAACAGCGCTGCGAACGGACGAGCGCGTGCGACTGATGAACGAAATATTATCCGGAATTCAGGTCATCAAGATGTACACTTGGGAGAAACCCTTCGCAGATCTCGTGGCCAAAGCTAGAAAGTAAGTTCAAACATTGCTTCGAGTTGTGCTGCATATGTTTAATATTCTTGTTGTATTGTATGGGCTTATGCATGTTGCAATTGCGATTTATGTTCTCAACTATGTACATATTACTATGTATCTTGCGAATACAATGGAAAGAAAATAAATATCTTGTTCACGCTAATGTGTTTATTAAACGAGACGTGAAGTACCTAACATATTAAACACTTCGTTAAATAGCGAAAAGAAAATATATTTCTTTGTTTTTTTTTAAAGCGAGAAAAGATGGTATAAAATAGCACTTAGGGAGCATTACAATTAGTAGGTATTAGTATTAACATTGTATTGTAATTTCTCTAACTCGGCTGTGAGTGTGTGAGCTGGCTTTGGTATATAATATAAACTGCAAAATTAATTTGTGCTATTTAATATTCTTAAACGCGTTCGGCTAATGCATTTAGTCATGTGTACATTTTTGCTATATTATATTTTCCTTCTGTCTATGGTCTATAACAGGGGTTCCCAACCTTTTTTTGTCTACTGCCCACTTTAAGAATAAATTATTTTTTAACGCCCCCCTTTTTAAACATACTTAAAAACCGCTTACGTACAGTACAGTACAGTACAGTACAGTACAGTACAGTACTTATAACTGATTATTGAAACGCAACTTTATAGTATTCGGACAGAGTATCTTTTATTGAAAATAAATCAAACATAATCAATTCTTATATAAAAACTAATGTGAAGGTTGAATCTGATGCTGTTCAATAAGTTTGTTGATAACAGGTTCCAATTTACTCAAAAACAGCCGCAAGTCGCCACGTTCGGTAACACGCAAACGATTTCTCTTTTTAGTAAGCAGCGTTGCCACAGCACTAAATCCACGTTCACACAAATATGACGATGGGAATGCTATCAAGAATCGTTGAACAATTGACCACAATCCAGGGTACAATTGCGGGATCGGTTGTTGTAGCCAAAATTCTTGATATCCATTTTTGAACTTGATTTTTGTTTCTTCGTTTGTTATCAATTCTATAAGTTCTTCTTCCAGCTGAGGTGACATTGCTGTGTTGACATTTGAAAACGGATCCAACACACAGTCTGGTATTTCCAAGTTTAAAATGTCCTGGTATCGTTCGGTGAAGTCAATGTGGAGGTTTTCCAAATGTTGGCAGTAGGCAACCAAAAACAAGTCGTCGTTACTGCAGAATACTGATAAATTCGGAAAATTGTGAAACTCACGTCTGCCCATATTCTTTTTGTGCAGAAGCAGTTTGGCTGCGAAAGCAGCAACGACATTTTTTGTTTTAATTAAATTTAGTTCATCGCCTTGCAGTTGGAGGTTCATGTCGTTGAACAATTTATACAGGTCTGTCATGTAAGCTATATCATTCTTTTTCTCTCTCGTTAGAGAGTAGTATATTCTTTGTTCTTTGATGTTATGAGCTTGTTGCGCAGTTCTGTATCTTTAGTTTCCAAGAACTCTATCACAGAGTCAAACAGGTTGTAAAATCGAATCAGACAATTGCCTCTTGACAGCCAACGAACTTCAGTATAAAGCAACAAACGGTTGAAATCTTCGTCATTAGTAGCACAAAGCTGATGAAATAATCTATCATTCAAAGAGCTGCTACGGATTTTATTGACTGCTTTGATGACATATTGCAGTGATTGAAATAGTCGTTCACTCACCGTTCACTTAAGTTTCTAGCAACCAAATGTTGTCTATGAATAACGCAATGTATAGCAAGGACATCTGGAATTTTATTCTTTAAGTACCTGTTATAGCCGGAGCGCCATCCGTAGCAACTGATATAATATTTTTCAAAGGAATCTCTTTCTCTTCACAAAACTTTTCCAATGTATTGTATATGGTTTCGCCTTTTGTATCTGTCTCCAAATTTCTGGCAAACAATAGTTCTTCACGTATTTTCTCATCTTTAATAAACCTCCCGTAAGATAGCAACAACGCTTCATTAGTTGGTAAAGTGGACTCATCGAGCTGAATTGAGAATTGACTAGTCCTCAGATGATTGCACGATGATTCTTCAATGTTTTCAGCCATTTCATCAATTCGTCTTTGCACAGAATTATTACTCAAAGGAATTTTTCGGATAATATCTGCGGCCGGTTTATGAAGCACAGTAGTTATTACTTCCTTTATTGCTGGCAAAATTAACTCTTCTCCGATATTGTGTGGTTTGCCTTTTTGAGCAATTAACAAAGAGATATTGTACGAAGCTCGAAGTCCGTCGTCATCTTGCTTAGCAGCCGCACGCACCAACAGGAATAAGACAAACGTGCATAAACTCGTTTATCTCATTCGACGCCCAATCGTACTCGACAAGCAAGAGTGGCAAGAACAAGTATTATAGAACCAGCCGATTGATACAGGAATGTACAAATCGGATTATTTAACAAAAACTTGTTAAAACATGATTGCCCGCGGTCTATTATATCGAACCGAGTTTGAGCTATATCTTAATTAATATTAGTTGATGTTCACAAGATGTCGACTCTCGAAGTCGAGAGCTCAGTCGGTGTCTATGAGTCTTCCTAGCTAGGTAGATGAAATTATAAATCGACCCCAAAACCCTACACAACGCCCCCTTTTTTTTCTGGGTCTCTTACAGCCCCCCTTTAGGCCTGCAGCGCCCACAAGGGGGCGTTATCGCCCACGTTGGGAAAGACTGGTCTATAATATGAACTATAATTGTACAAAAATGAAGAAACTGAGTAAATTGTATTGAAAGATGTTTCTCGAATTACGTGAACCCAAACAAAATGTCTAACATGTGAAATATTAATGTATTCTTTGCGTCAAACAAAACATCGGCAACGTTTATTGAATTATTAATTATGGTCGTCAAATGTTATCTTATCATTTATCAGACGCGAATTAACGGCGAATGAAGATGGAACTTTTGCAAAAGCTTGTAATACCTACATAAAATGTTCTATAAACAGAATTCTTGACTTGTATGTTTTTGCTCAATGCCGAAGTATTCCGTGAAAAATGATATCGCATATTTTCAGTTTGCAATCTTAGTAGAATCAATCATTTTTCTAAGAAGTTTAATAAATACATGACTGATATTGACTAGCACTTCATATTATAAGGCTATTACTATTGAATTATTACAAAACGTGCATAGTAATATTTTTTGCAGAATTGTTCGCGAGTACAATAAAATTATAATATGTACATGTTAATAAATATAGCAGTGTAATATTATGTACACAGGCTGACCCACAATTTCATTTGATGTGTAAATATTTTTGTAGTACCTTCTACTTTTGTACAAGATAATCTCGAATATTTGTACTGCGTGATCTAAATATACATGCTTTCATTGCTTATCTAATAAAAAAATGTGTGCGTGTACTAGTGTACACACGTAAGAAGTGAAACTTCTTTATGACCTTATTTTTCAAAAAATAATTTACTATGTATATGCAACTTTACAGAAATACGTCGAATCACGCGTGGTAGGGATAAGAAAAAGATGGCGCGTAACGGAAAAATGTCACGCGTAACGAAAAATTGTTACACTAAATTTTTTTCCAACCCCGATAAAGAAGTTTCACTTCAAAAATAGATCGTATGTTTTCGCGAACCTTTTTGTACGTACATAGTCTGAACCTGTGGTCTGAACGGTTCCGTGCTCCTTTTTATCTAAGAGGAAAACGCTCTGCCTTATTGGAATATGTACTAAAAACGTGCTAAAACTACATTTTTATTTCACGCTTCATCCGAACAAAATAAATTTTATTGTGTAAAAGTCAAAGCAATATGCAAATTAGTTTTGTGATGTTGTTGAGAATGTTCATTCAGACAGAGAGGTGACCTGTAAATTACATAATGGTTTATTTTGTAGCGGCAATTGTTTTTATGAACTAATTTATGCGCTGACTCATTTGTCGATATTGATACTATAAAATCAGCATAATATGTTTGAGTGTTATGTAAAATAACTGAAGCCCGTTGTAGCCTGATCATCTAACCTCACCTAACCGCTACCTACAACTGAATGGCTTCAAAATCGGTCCAGGCGTTTTGGATATTAGCTCAACTAGAAATACAGATATATTTTCTACAAATTTAACTTATTAAAAATCTGTTCTTTACACTTTACAAATAAACAATGTTTTATTTATATGGTTTTATAAGATATGTATAATTTATTTATTACATCTGGTTCTCTAAACGTTTCAAAGTAAGCAATTAAATGAAAACAAAAAGTAGTTGTTGCTGTTGCCAATGTTGCTATGTCGACAATTATTAAGCTCGTCAACTTTAATAAATCAGCATTGATAGTTGTCTGTTTATTGTGTGACTGGGTACCTAATACCTATATAAATAGGGAATTCGAGGTTCCAACTACAAAAAGCATTCAAGATATAAATCAGTAAAAATAACTAATTACATCAACTCTCTAGCCTCCGTTTTCTAGACAATTGATATACTAATTAAAAATGCTTAAGCTACATAGTGGCTTCTCTCGGTCTAGCTTTCTTTGCGGTTGAAAAATAATATACCGTCTCTAATTACGATGTTACTATATTTTATCACAGTTTCATTGCATTCGATGCAATAGCTAACTTTAACGACTGCAATTTCTCAAATGAAAATCTTAATGTTGAAATACATTTTATTAATTATTATCAATTTGAGAGCGTCTAGAATTCATTATAAACACGTGATTAAAAAAAGTAAAGAAGATTAATGCTTTTACGTAATTTAATAGGTATTATTCATTGAAGTAATCACCTCATATACACGTGCGTGATACGATGTCATCATTTAGTGTCCGCAGGTTTTATTGATTTGTAATACGATACAGAAGCTTTCAATGTTTATTGTAATGTTCGCAATATCCTATTATGCAGTTGATAAGCGTACAAAAAAGGTTAAACGCGAAATTAAGATATGCAGAAAGACAAACTGAGGTTATATTTAAAATGTACTTATGCTCTAATAGACGTAATTTGATTACGCCATGTTATATCCGTGATAAGCTTTTAATTCAAGCACATATGTATTTAGTAATGTGTGAATCTATATTAACTGGATATCCTCTAATCTATGTCTTGCGACAGGATTCAAGGATGAGCAAGATACAAATAAGATAAACGAATTGCTTCATGTTCAACGAGATATAATATATATTATGTACATTTTATTTTATAATAAAGATGCGATTTCGATTTAGAATATTACGATATTACTCTATATTATAAAAGATTATAATAATAAAAAAGAGCGTATGTGCCGAGTACACGTGTGAGAAGAGAAACTTCTTTGGCAGGATGCAAAGATACCAAAATCGTCGCCCATAACGTGACAGTATTGTCATGACGCGACCTTGACGTTTTACTTTCAACGCGCCCAAAGAAGTTTCACTACAAAAATTAATCTTATGTGGCGAATACGAATAAGTTATTTTGTGCAAAAGCTGGATATAGAAAGATATTTTCAAACCATATTTTCATACAATACCATGTCTAACTTATTTGCGTTGAACAGCTCATGCAATATTTCACAAACACACACTTTCTTTGCAGACAAGAAATAAAGCAAATAAGGGCTACTTCATACATCCGCGGTGTGCTAACATCTTTCATCATGTTCACGACCCGTATTTGCCTGTTCTTCTCGATCCTGGCGTTTGTCCTTGAGAACAACGTGATTAGCGCCAAGCAAGTGTTCGTTGTGACGAGCTTTTACAATATCTTGAGACAGACTATGACCGTGTTCTTCCCGCAAGGTTAGTTTGATTTGGAAATGTATTTCAATTTTATATTATTTTATAGGCCAATAGGCCTATAAAAACTTGTTTGTTCATAATAATGAACAAACAAGTTTTTAACTTTGTATTGAAATTGTCATTATAATGTTGATTTTAATGATTTACGCGAGCATAATTTAATATGCCTTCTTTTGATTTTAATAGCTTTGTTTCGTGTATAATCATCGTCAATAACTTAATGTTTGAATTTATTCTCTCACCGTCTCTTGCTATTTACATGTTACATTGTTTGTCATTGTTCAGAAAACTAGCAATTATCACTATCGTGATTCTTCAGCCGGAAATACTTAAGCAATTTAGCCCGCCTTAATAATGCATTTCCTTCACGCGTTTGTCTACCAGGTATAGCCCAAGTCGCTGAAGCTACCATATCGATAAAACGACTCCAAAACTTCATGTTATACGAGGACACAAGTAAACCAGTACCAGGCTTAGCGGAAATTCAAACATCCTCCAAAAAAGGAAAGGAAGAATCTCTAGCAAAGGATATTCCACCTTCACTAGTCAAAGCCGATATGGAAAAGAAAAAGGAAGCCGATTCAAAACAATCGTTAGAAACTCCTCTGGAAACTAAAAAGGCCCAGGAAGCTAAAGGCAATGGTGAGTCCTTTGATCTTAAATCATTCGAGTACAAAGTCCAACAATTCATTTGTCATTTAATACACAGTAATTACTTCATTTGTTTCAACAGCGAATCGTTATTAATGAATGGCTACTAGGAATAGCAGCATCATAAAATCCATAAAATACGCACAAAGCAGTATTTTAGGTACAACAGCTGTAACATATATTTATGGTTATTCATTATTACCGTATTGTATTAAACGTAATTGTACGTTATGAATTTTACTAGATACTAATTAAAACAAGTACCTATTGCTTACAATCAATTAGCCACAAAGTGTTATTGATAATTACTAACTAGCTGCCCGTGGCTTCGTCCGCGTGTACACCATGATATCACGTCAAAGCCTCATTAAATTTTGTTATCTTGACAAAAATAGCCTCTGTCCATTCCTAAGATTAATTACACCCAACTTGGTTCCAAATTTCATCATAATCTGATTCGGTAGTTTAGCCAGAAACAGAACAATCGGCCTAGTAAAATTAAAAAGAACTGTACTGTTAAAGTGTGTAAGTTATGGTGTGCTATTCAACACTTTTAGCACTCACACCTACACCTAAATTTCAGAAAATCGAAGATGCGATGATCTTTAACTTTTCCTTCCCTCAACCAAGTACAACTTTTTCTTCCTAGGTAATTTAGAAGCGCCACTAGAATCAGGTGAAGAAGACAACGAAGAGTTGGCAACAAGAGTTGAAGAAGACGCTAGAGGAGTAAGACTGAAACATGCCACCGCTAAATGGATAGTTTCGCACGCTGAAAACACGCTCACTGATATGTCGCTCACTATCAAACCTGGCAAGTAAGTGCAAGTCTTTGATAAAATCTTTGAAAATAACTGCATAACATTGTATAACTTTTTCATATCTATCCGCATTTGTTACTTGAACAAGGGTTTTTAATTATGATTTTTATTGAAAGGAGAGGAGAATAAGTGTAAGACGTTTAATTTCATTTATGAAACAAATATAGTGTTTAGGATATTCAATTAAATGACTAAAGAAAATAAAATTCACAGTAGTAATAACACTCTTTTAAAACTGAACTCGATATTCAATCGATGCTTTTATGAATTTTCTAGGCAACTTTGTTACAACCTTGATTGAAAGATTAAAAAAGATAAAACTTTAGTTGTTTAGTGTTGGGTATATGTATTTTATTCTGTAATGAAATATTGTAATCAGAGGTTTCAGTTTCGTTATTCCTTAAAAAAAATATCTTTACGACTATCCAATTTGTTTTTTTTTAAACTGAAAAGTACCCATAGTATAAGAATTCTTAATTTACAGGTTAATAGCAGTAATAGGGCCGGTGGGTGCGGGTAAGTCATCGCTCTTGCACGTACTGTTGCGTGAATTGCCTCTCGTCTCTGGCTCTGTGCACATCGGTGGAACTGTATCTTATGCTAGTCAGGAGCCTTGGTTGTTTGCGGGTAATTATAAATTGTTGTAAATACATAAATAATCACGCTTATGAAGTGTTCTGAATTTCGGGATTAATAAAGTAGTTATCGTTTTTAATTATTTTTAAAATCTGTACTTGTTTGTGTATAATTGTTGCATATTCCAAAAACAGAAAACACCGTGTTAAAGATTCTTTTGAATAATTATACAGTTATAATTTTTATGTTGGTAAAGATCTTCGCATAACCGTACAATCTGATACACACTCGCTACAGATAAATTTTCTAAAAGTACAAGCAACTTTTGCTTCCGCCATATTTTTGCCAAATACGATATTTTTTTACCATCAAATCTAAAGGAATTATCACGTATTTGTCCACAGGCAGCGTCCGTCAGAACATCCTATTCGGTCAGCCGATGGACCGCCCGCGATACAACGCGGTGGTTAGACGCTGTGCTCTAGACCGCGACTTTACATTGTTCCCACATGGTGATAAGACTGTGGTCGGTGAACGGGGTGTTAGTCTTAGTGGAGGTGAGTTAAAAAGCATAAATAAAATTAAAAACAAAATAACGTTTATAAGAAACTTCAAACATTTTAGTTCAAAAAATTACTTATTATTATTTATTAAATATATTATTAATTATTAAATATATTATTACTTATTAAATATTCGCTATTATCCTTTGGAATGTCTATCCCCTGACAATTTTATTGTAAACTTGTAATAATAATTAATCTGAAGAAAAGCTCCGCTCTGCGCTCGAATTCCTACTAAAAATTTCGCGACCACATAAATTATCAGGGACTATTTGGTGGTTCTATGTTCATAATTATTTTCTTCAATAGCTTTTATAATTCTTCAGACAAATCGAAATGTTAGTTTTTATAAACAGACTAGATGTACAGTTTAATAATATCGATTTATAAGATCTCTGTATGTTACGCTTTCACGGCTACCTAATCGATCGTTTTTAAGTTATACTGAGAAGGGGAAATTATATACATACAATACAAAGTATAACTTTATTGCGGCAATGCAGTTTAATGGAAGCGTAACAATATGCCAATAAACGGACTTAATTAATCGTTTACACGTGGAACATGAGAATATCTAGGTGTCTTACATTTATGCTGTCATGGTCGGGCCAGTGAAGAAATTCCTATTAATGAGTGATTAGACCAATCACTGATTTATGAGAATTTTCTAACAGACGAATACCATTTAGATTTTTACTTATTTATTTCCTTCAGTAATTCCATGATCAAATGAAACAGTTTATAATGAATGATTGAATGATTGAATTAAGAAGAAGAATAATTATTCTTCTTAATTTTTCTTCATTTTCGATGCTTAAATGTGTCCTAATATTTTTTTCTTTACTCTTACTTCAGTTTGACATAGTAAAAAGTTTTCTTAACATTATATGAATTACTTTCAAATTGTGTTTATATTAATGTTCCTAAATTGTCATTTACCTCTCCAGGTCAACGTGCCCGCATCTCACTAGCGCGCGCAGTATACAAACGCGCAGATATATACCTACTGGATGATCCTCTATCTGCTGTGGAC
>CAJQZM010041287.1:0-11703 GCA_907164665.1 Colias nastes | reverse complement strand
AATTCCACACGTAATTCCAAGTACGTAAGTACAAATTTTGAGCTTCAGTTACCTTCAGTTTTAGTTACACTTTACTATCACACAGATGTTTATTTGAAAAATGTCAAAACGAAAGCTACAATCATTATCATTACGTGAAAAACTGAAGTTAATATCCGTTTATGAACCTGTATTCTCAACTCTATTAATGGAACCCTCTGTAAATGAGACAGATATTTATTTATACCTGTATATCTGAGACACTGGGTAAGTGGAATACCTCTATAAGTGAAACGACATTGCAGGTCCCTTGATGTCTCACTTAACCAAGTTTCACTGTATTTTTAACTGATGTCTGAGTTGTTATAAGTACCAGCTGTATTTACCGGTTGCGTCGGGTGAACTGGATAGAAGTGAATCCCGTGTCAATTGTTATGTCTTTGTAATTACTCTCTGAATATATTTACTCTGTTTCATAAGTTAGTAGTGTTTATCTGAATATGTTTACACCATTTGAATATATTCGCAGTTTCGAAGTGTATTAGCAAATTTTATACACTTACTGAATTAAGATTTGACAAATTTGTGGTCTGGTGATTTCTTTCTAGAATTTATATTGAACTATCTGCCTAAAAGATTAATAAACTAGTGTTATTTTTCTTTAAAATTAAATCTATTAAAAAAAAATCTATTAAATTATATTTATTTGTGTACAGATGGCGCGTTTGTTCTACCACGAGCCGCAGTTCGCCATTTTGGATGAGTGCACGAGCGCCGTGTCTGTTGACGTTGAGGGACAAATGTATCAATATTGTAGAGAGGTAAATTATCATAATGTTCAACGTAATTATTATTTTATCAAACTAATTGAAATAAAGTTAATAATATTACATATTTAATTAAATTAAGAGGATTTTCGATACTATAAAAATCTTGTTTGCATTAAAAAAATATTAAATCTATAATTTAATCATATCATAATCCATGTTACATTCACTCAGTGTAAAAAAATGGTTGCCTGTAAAGTCGGTTTTACGGGCGAAGATTTTACGTGACAACGATCATAGTTGAGTGGGAGAGAGACGCAAGGCATTCGGCGGGCCTCTCTCTCGTTCGGTGACTCATCGTAACGTTACCGAGCGTTACACTTTTTCATAAGTGACTCCCAGCCGCAACCTAATTTAAGACGTTGTCACGTCAAAAAAATACCTTATTACAAAAGATATCAGCTTGCGAAGAACCAGAAAGCCTTCGTCTCACAGCCGCTAATACTGCAGCGGGTCCTGCCGCTCGAGCCAGACATAATGCTGATCTTAATCTTGCTTCTTCTAGCTCTGATTCTGGTAGCTAAATAAATAATAATATTCTAATGTTGATTTTGGTAGCTAATTAAGAAGTTAATAATTCTTTAAACCTAAAACCAAATAAAATAAGAGAAAAAGTTGCTATTGATAAGGATTTTGACCGTAAGAGACGAATGTACAATCAAGTCATAACTCATTTTATAGCAATTCAGGTAGCTTTGTTAAGTGTAAAAAGTAAAAAAAGTAGAATGAAACCAATTACAAAAGGAAGAGAATCTAAGAAGAGAATATAACAAAAAGGAGAAAAAAGCCTATCCGGCTGATCTAATTTAAATTGATGAACATTTTATCTAGGATAATAGATTTGAAGGAATTCTATAAAGGATTGAACTGCAGGCAATTAAAGAAAAATGTAATTATATGTAGTCAATAAAAAAATATTCCAAAAACTAACACCTTTAAAAAAATGAACAGCCCCCATACTATGATGTCTTAAGGCAGTATTATTGCCAGTGTGGAAAAATGACATAGCTATATAGGTCGTCTAGCGCCTTTCCTAAACCTTACTACTTGAAGACACCATAGTTACCCTGAGATTGCATGGTTACATGGTAACATTAAGGACACAATAAATAATAACTTACCCTTATAACGTTCGGATCAAAAACCAATTCGACCAAATGATGCAACGCAATCCTTTGCAACAAGGCATGTGGTAGCGCATTAGGAGATGGTTCTCTAGTAGTTCTTTCTAGTAAAGTGGGTAAGAGCTGTCGAATACAGTCCGCACTGCTGTTACGAACTATTGCACATACCACACCTTCGGTTGGTGCTTTTGTGGCTGGTATCTAGGAGAAAGTATAGAAATCCTTATTTATATAATAATTAATGTAGATAAAAGAAACCAAAGAACACACTAAGAGCTTATGAAATTATTGTATCGTCACCAATCCTTGGTAATGGATAAAGTGTGCAAACTTCAAATCGGTCCGTTTAAAGTGGGTCGAAATTCATAGTTTAGAGGAGTCGGTTACAAAGATACAGGGGGAGTTTTAATAAAAGCGTGTTGAAACTGGTAAATAATTTGGAAGTACCTATATGACGATTAGAAGAGCTTCTAGATGAGAGAATGAAAATTTGACTTTTGAAATCTATAGAGCAAACCAATTTTAATGTGTATTTATGAATAATTATTTCATTTATTTTCAGTCAAGATTAGATTATACATGTTTATGGTAAGGCACTCGAAACATTAATTAATTACGACATTTATAGAAATTCATGCTTTCCAAGTTGAAGGATTAGTCAGAAATCATGACTAACACAATGGAAAATTACTTGCCAATCAGTTATTTAATCAGAAAATAATATAAGAACTAACCAAGGGCAAATAAGCATTTAAGCATTAAACCATTACAGCTGAAGATTTAGGAGAATTGCTTTTCAAATGTATTTTACTATCACCGTCATACCTGGGTTATACTAGTACCTACCCAAGATGTCTTTAAGAAATAACAATGAAACTTTTACAAACCTATCATTAGCTAGGTACTATAATTTATTTTAGTATATCATGATTATATTAAAGAAATTTTTCATATAGGTCCACTTTGGTTTGGTAAGGTTATACTCCTACTAAGTACTAATCCAATAATCGCTCACTTCTATCGCCCTTGGCTTTTCTTATTATGTTACAGTTTCGTTGCCTTATTAAGTATAGATTATTAAGAAGTTCTAAAAATCCAATAATGCGTAAATAGGGCTAATCTTTTATTATCCGGAGATAATCCTATTATGGTAAATTTCCTTATATTATTAAGTACTAAGTTTCAAACACATTTTTCAACGATTACACCTACTAGTATCTTCTCCTAGTAGATATTAAGTCTATTTTATATTTTTAAGGATAAAATAACCACAGTTCATAACAAAAAATCCCGAGATAGCAAAATATACAATGTTAATGTAAGAAAGAAGATGTTATTTAGGTGGTAAAATAATTTTGGAGATTGATCAGCAGATAATTGTAGAGTTAAATCGTAACAAACAAACCACAAAAGCAAAGCCAACATTAACATGAACAATGGGGCTAGTATAATATTATTAGATTTCCGCCCACAGCTTTCAAAGAAAAACCCGCATAGTTCCCGTTCCCGTGGGATTTTCGGAATAAAAACTATACTTTGTGTGCCAAAATTCATGAAAATCGGTTCTGCAGTTTCTACGTGAAGGAGTAACAAACAATCACATATACTAGACATTTATAATATTAGTATAGTTATAAAATACATACAGCATCACTAAGAGCCCACATATGTTCCACGAGAGACAGGGCAGCCGGTTCCACGCGCAGAACATTATCGGTTTCCAATAACGCGCCGTGGAGCTGGTCTGCTGCTTTCACAGCTGCTATCCAGTTTTCCTTATAAAAGAGTAGTTAATACTAATCAACTTAAATTAATTGATTTACTGGCCTTTACTAATTCAGACTATGATATATTATCTCTACCAAAGTACCAAAGTTTATTTATCTATAGATATTTCTATATTTATAGGAATAAAGGTTTAATTGGATTTCTGTAAGTGATAGATCTTAAAGAGATCAAATGCTATTGACGAATTAATAATCATATCAACTGAACGATAATTAAAATTAGTAGGAAATAAAACTATAGGAAAATAAAAATATGATAGAAGTTATCACACGTGTAGTTACAAAAAAAACATGTGAAATAGGTTTTTCCTTCACATCTTCATAAACGAAACAACCCAAAAAAGTAGCGAGTAAAGTACTACTTATAAATCTGAAAAATAAAAGGTAAAAATCTGGGTCCACTATTATCGTCCTAAAACATCTGAAGACATTTTATGTCTGGGCTAATAAAATTAGCATGCAAAGGACAAAATGCCCAGACGTGTCAAGGGTGAATAATAAACAGACGAAAATAAAAAAGTTAATTCTTTACGGTACGTTTCGTTAGTTAATTTCATTGAGTGAAATTTTTATAGAGATTATTTAAGCACATTGCTGACCTAAAAAACACCGTAATGGAAAAGTAAAGTTTATATAATATGCGATTAGAATAAGTAACTGTTTAAAACACATATAAAAAAGAACTTATATTGAACATGTGGAGATTTGATTTCACAGACTATTATACAATTATTTTACTATACCAGAAATACCGCGTCGTGGCTAGCCTCGCATGGCAAAATCAACAGTTTACAGTACTGAACCACTGAACTTCTAAGTTTTAACTTATAACCAAACTTTTCATAACAGTTACAAAAAGGCTTTTTTAAGAAGAGATAGGTATGCTTACCGTATTATGCAGTTGATCTGCTACATGCTTAGGTACAATACCCAGGGTCTCCCAGTCATATTGCGTCTTCAGAGGTGAAGACGGTCGCGGAGATACCATCAAGGACTCAGGGGGAGATGAGGCGATTAGACTGAGGACAAATCTAGAAAAACAAATTGTATGTTTTAGGTGCAGATGCTACAGATGCTAATGACAATAACATATGCACTAAATATATTGTTTTCTCAAACAATAATTGCATTAAATATTTATTTTTAAGGAATTTTTATAAATCTGTACATTTTTTTATTATTGTCACGAATATTTTGAAACTAGTTAGTTATATATTTATTAATTAGTTATATATATAGTTCATATAGTCAACTATAAACACTTACCCATTTTTTTCAACACTCACTCGGGTTTGCTGTCGTCTCGGAGATAAAGTAGGACTTCTTTGTAAATTATGTAAAACTTCCACCTCTCTATGTACTTCAACTGGACTCGGTACTTTTTCAGGAGACCTCACATCGGTAAGAGTCAACGCGAATCCTGACCGATCCTTCGGTTTTGCACTTTCCTTTCCATATTTAAAGTAATCATACAATTCACTTAGGGATTTTGATTTTAGCTTATTGGTCTTACCATTGCTGAGCCCATTGCCCTTATTTATAATTGGCAATGGTATTCCACTTCTCTTAGGCAATGTTCGCTCTTTTTCATCGATTCTTGATTCTTTTTTTAATTCTTTTGCTTTACTCAAAATAGAAGGTTGTTCTAATACCGTGGATTTGTCTATCAAATCGGAATGCCTATTTTGATTGACGTCATCTTCACTATTTAACAAATTATCACTATCCGGCGTCCGTATTTTAACACTTTCACCACCAAAACGAACTTTTTTCACCACTACATCAGAATCTTCCTCTGACTCAACTTCACTATATTTTAAAAACATTCTATCATCACTATCACAGTCTTCATCACTACCATTATTTCTATCTGATTCAGTTTCATTTTGTTCCAAAACAGTCATAGTAATCGCTGTATCTGAATCAAACTTTATTTCTGTTTCAATAATCACTTTGGCGAAATTGTTATTGTTCAATGGAATTCTATACGTCTCAGATTCTGATGAGGAATCAGTTGAAAAATTAAGAGGTATTGTTGTTGAATTATTTAAAATACGATTGATTTGCATTAAGTGTTGAGTGCGGGGTCTTCGCGGAGCGTAATAAACATCCATTGAGTCTTCGTCGTAAATTTCACACAAATACCGAAATTTTTCCTGTATTCTCGAATCTAGTCTGGAAAACAGCAACATATAGTCACGTGGTCCACACACGCGACGTAGTTTCATTAATGATCTTAGAGCAACGTCTCGATGAACTGGATCGAATAACTTTTGACCTAAATCTTCAAATATAGGGTACAGGTCAAGGTCTCTACACCTTCTTTTCAAAATACCGACGAGGGCCGGTATCGAAAGTATCAATCCCGTCACGACGTTTATTTTGAAGTTGATATCAGCGGAATGGGGTCGTATGTTATTGTAGGAACACTTGTCTAATATAGCACGTGCTGCACATTCCGGTTCTTCGCAATGCGTGCAAAACACCTTTAAAGCGTCCAACGCGGCTTTTCTTACATTCGGCGAGCTATATCCGAGGTTGTCGATCACTTGATCAAAGGGGAAGGAGAGAGCATTATTTGAGAGCGGTAGCAGATCAGCCAGGACGCGTAATGCATGCAACCGTACTTCCCATTCCGGGTGTGTGAGTCGATCTTTGATGGCGGTATAGAGGAGTTGCACGTCGAGATCTGGAGGTAAGGCACGGGCTCGTAAGACGCGGTCCCAGAGGGGTGCAAGGGGCGGCGGCGGTGTCTCGGGCAGTTGCATCGTCGTGGACTGCCGCGTGTGGCGTGCCCGCTCGCGCCGCCTTGCTACACTCAACTGGGTTAATGATCGAATAGTAAGCCACACCGCCCCTGACCAATCGATGGATATAAACACAGGTGGTTGTATATGTTATCGTAGTTCACTCCAGTCCATAGTCTGGTCACTACACTTGCGACGTGAAAAATATATTGAAATGAGTAAGTTGCGAGCTTTTGTTAACGAGCCCGCATGTGTGGAAATCGATAGTTTTGAATGTCAAATTATATTCATATATCAGTAGACAGTTTAACTGTTAAATATGTTAATATATTCTGAGGAAGTTCTGAGGTATTTAAAAATGTATGCTGAAAAATATGCCCATAAAAAATTAATACCTATCTAACCAAATTGACACTCGAAAACGATATCTTTAAAAGTTTATAATGGCAGGTCTCTATGTGCCTTTTAGATTGAAAGATTAGATGCTATCACGTTAGCATAAAATTGTCCCTTTCATATAAGAAAAAAATGACCTGAAAAGACACGCGATGCCTATCAAATTACCTATGTAGGTATATAATACATATATGATATAAGTGATGCTTATATACATACTATAATTTAATGGAAAACGTATATCTTTTATTCTATTGCGGTACTTAGAATATTATTTATCTACTATTTTCATCACCGTTATCTGTCATTAATTCACGGATTTATTATCTATATATTTCATCTATACTTATAATAAATCTGTAGAGAGGCCAATTCTGTACATGAAATATATTTAAAAAAAAACTATGAAGGGGTGATAAGGGATCGCTACTGATGTCAAAAATGCAATCAGTAAAATTTTTGTCTGTCTGTCTGTCTGTCTGTCTGTCTGTCTGTCTGTATATTCGTTATAGAAACAAAAACTACACGACGGATTTTAACGAAATTTGGCACAATTATTCTTCATACTCCTGGGCAGGTTATAGTATACTTTTTATTACGCTACGATCAATATGAGCAGTGAAGGGAAATATGGGGAAAACGGGAGAAGTTACTCCATTTTTTAAGCTTCCGTCGCGTGTGCAGCCTTTAATGGTTAAAGCTACATAGAAATCATGTACGACACAAATGTTCTTAAATTATTATTATTATATAAAAATAAATTCCTAGACAGCATATTATGTCTATCTTTTAAAATTGACTCACAATAACACGTGAAACTTCAATAGCTTAGCAATTCGGAGCTTTCTGATTATATTTGTCTACTCTTACGTTTACAACACTCTCACTCATCCCTACTTAAAAAAAGTTAACATTATTACCTATTCAATAAAAAAAGAATCATGTAAATCGGTGTAGAAACACCAAAGTTATACATGAAATACGCTATAAGTCATCGCGCGTGAATGAATACAGAATCATGCCATACGGATTATTTTTGTGTATCAGTTGCCGCGTTCGACGCGCTTCGCGGCGGGAGCTAATGTAAAAAGCATAATGTAAAAAGGCGGCGGGTCCGCACCCGTTTCGCGTTGTCACGGCATCACGTGTGAACGGCTGAACCGATTTCGATAATTCTTATTTTTATTATATTCCTTGAAGTACGAGGATGGTTCTTATGTAGAGAAAACGTAAATATGTACCACGGGCGAAGCCGGGGCGGACCGCTAGTCTAAAATAAAATAAGTTATTGATCTCTAGTAGTGCATAAAACATGACAAATTATGAAATGTATGTATATTTGTGTTAAACGTTAGTGCAAGTCTAAAAAAAACTTGATTAGAATGCAATTACATAGAAGGTGATCAGTAATTAATTATTTACGTCGCATTATGATAAAAATAATTATTATTAGTCTAGACTTTTAACATGTGCATAAAATTAATTAAAATATTTCATTTTATTTTAATCTTTGTAGGAGTTAAGTTCATATAACGTTAGAAAGTAATTTAATTCTGGTAATATTTCACTTAAATGACGTTATCTAATCATTTTTTCAAAACTTTGTCGAATTTAAAACGTTGAAGGGATATTTCTTAAGTCTATTTATCAATTAGTTTAGTACATTTTTTTATTACAAAAAATGAAACATGTAAATAGTTAAATAAATACATCAACCTTTAATAAAACAAAAAATACATTTAATAAGCGCGAGATTCTTCGTCTCGATCGAAACCACAGTTCGCTTGTCCATTCTTATATTTAACTTTTCTTTCCTTTTTAGCTCTCATCATGTCTTCCAATTGATCAACGGTATCCACTAATTGTTTATTATTTGTTTCAGGAACAAAAAATAGAAGTATGGATGAAATTATTGCGGAACCTCCGAAACATAAAGACATCGTGATTGTGGACTGAAATTTTGGAACATATTATGAAATCCATAGATATTAAAATAAAAAAATAAAGCAAGGCATTATTGAAAAAATAACCTTGAAAAAAATAAAACTTTACTTAAAATCTTATTTATAAACATACATTTTTATACGGCTCTATAACTCTATAAGGCTTAGCTATAAGGCATAAATGATGTAATAAAAAAAATTGTTTTTTTTTTACATGAAGCATATATAAATACTTACTAAACTAGGTGTAAGGGGAGCAAGAGTAGTTCCTAAAGAAGCAAAAATTATACACAGTCCAAATAAGGAACCCCTCACACTTGTAGGGAATAGTTCTATGATAAACGTTACAACACCAGTGTAACAAGCCGCTACAACTAATTTGGAAATTAAATATAAAGTTATCTTGAGCCAATTTAAGTCTGTAAAGAAAAAGTCAATTAGTAGCAGCATTTTTTCTATTTTACAGCATTAAGTAGGCATATTCACACCTTCATTGTTAATTAAATTGAGATCGTAAATTGAACAAATACTTTAAAAATTGAGTATTTTAATAGAACAGCAATAAACAATTGTTACTACATAACCATAATATATAATCACATTCATACAAACATACAAACCTGAAGGCACAAAAGCAACGAGAATACACGTAACTCCACACAGCGCATATCCGCAAATAAGTGGGACCTTCCTTCCAAATCTATTCATTAACAACAAACACAGTAAATCCCCTGGATACGATATCAATGAAGTCAATAGAAAATTCATATTCTTATCTCCCGGTAACCCAACTGAGTTAACCGTTAACCCATAATAAACGAACACAACCGAAAATCTACAAAAAGTCCCAATCAAATATCTCTTCACTAGCTCAGGAGACTTAAACGCCTCTCTATATCCTTCTTTTGTTTCATTCGTTTCCACTTCACATGCTATTTTCATCGTTTCCAAATCCATTTTATCTATATCTTTCGGATTTATGTCTACTTTATTCATTTTAACTATAGTTTTTATCAAACTTCTTGCTTCATCAACTTTCTCGTGTATGATAAGCCATCGTAAGGTCTCTTTGGATATAGGAATGTATAATAGGAACAAAATAGTCGGCGCGTACACGGCGTACAATAGGTTTTTCCAATACGGAATACCCATAGCTAAACACGCAAAAATAACTTCGCCTGTATAAATAAAATATCCAAACAAAACGCCACCCAGAAGGCGATATTTTTTATTGGCTGTTTCGATCACTGAAAAAAGCAAAATCTTTAAGTATCCTACCTACATCCCTTATAAATAGAAATATGAATAGCGGTGCAAATAATGTTTTAATTAACTTACTAGTAACTAACCCAACTGTTATGATACCTCCCCCTCCAAGTGCTTCAAAAAATTCTATAGTTGTATAAACATAGTACGATGAGGCTAAAGTTTTGAAAATCCCTAAAAACGAACTAACAGAGCAGAAAATCAAAGTTGGCTTGCGCCCAATCCTGAAAACATGCAAACATTCAACTTAAAAAAAATCTTTTTTTTGTTGATTTGATGGTTGGCGAACTTTTTGTTCAAGATTTATATCCAATTAGGTTTCAAAATTGGTCTTGTAGTATAACTAACAATAGTATTATTAAATAATTTATTTTTCAGTACCTACCTGTTTAGGAAAGATAACACAATTGCATTTAAAAGACAATTATTACAATAAATTTATGCAATTTTTATAGATAATACCTATTAATGATTACACGAAAATTGGCCTTATAATGTGTGTGATGGAGTTCCTATAATTGAATAAAAACAATTATTTTACCAATCAGCCATTCTTCCAGCTAGCAGCATTGATGTGGCCATCGCAATATTATGCATCGTGCCTATCATATTTGACTTTACTGGTCGGCACGCCAGATCTAGCTGGAGAAAATCATCATTTTAGAATTAGACTGTAGTAATTGTATCTACTAGAAACTGCTATTGGCGTATTAAAGAGCGCTTCGAAAAACATTTAAAAAGAGGTTGAATTTAAAAATACTTCGGAGTTTTTTTCATCTTAATTAACTTTTTTCAATCTTTATTTAAACAAAAGCCTTGAATTAAAGAGGTCTCTTTAATTTATTATGTATTGGGAAATTGTATCTTCATAATATGTAGAATGTTTCTCTGTAGCTACCTACTCCATGGGTCTGGATCTGTTTTAATCCATTTCGAGTAAGTAGTCTTTACAAATATACTACCTAGTTGACGTAATTACGACATAGAAAAGGCATTAGAGCAGCTGCACTGATTATATTATCTTTCGAAAAGCTTAGTTTTATTATTTATAGAGACAAATTACAAATCTACATCTTAATTGCGATTTACCTCAGCTATTACGGAATTGTTTGTCTCGAAGATCCATTCATCACATTTTTCAAGGATATTACTGAAAGAAGTATTGGTACACGTCTTTATGGTGCCATTCAAGACTGGTCTGTAACAACGATCCACTGTCGTGGGCCACCATGGGGGCATGTATTCTTGGCTGTTGCTCTCACATTCTGGGACACGGCAGCTAGAAGATAATGTAAAAAAAATGCAATAATATGTACTTACCGAACGATGTATACTAAGCATTTGTAGCATTAGTACTGTGACGAAAGAAAACTTCGGAAAAAGCACTTGCCTTTATAACTTTACGCTAAGTAACTAGTAAGTGAAGTAAGTTAAAATTTTCCACCGATTTTTTCTAGTGTAAAATAAATTCGGAGGTGTGGATAAACTTGTGTGTCTGTAAGGCTTTCTATCTTTCTATGTAATGGGGCTCTGTATATAATTTTATACATTGAAAGCTGCATGGGTCTAAATAATACTGGTTAGTTTAGATACACTTCATTTCAGTTACATTCAGGGCACTATAAATACCATAC
>CAJQZM010041285.1:58560-69689 GCA_907164665.1 Colias nastes | reverse complement strand
TTATTGGATATTTTGTTTTGTTTGACCGGTGTTTTCGAAATCAGATATTATTTGAATGTAGTATTTAACGGAACTAACAGAAGCATACCAGTAAAGAGCAAATGTGGTATTACGGGAATGCGGTATAAAATCTGTTGTATGCATTTTGCTACTATGGTACAGCCACGAGGGATGGCGCATGCTCCGGAAAAACAGAATAATTTAGTATTCGATTTGTTTTATTACATTACTAGCTGTCCCGGCGAACTTTGTACAGTTTTTGTTACCGTGTTTGTTACCTTTTAGCTGAACTAATTTCGGTTTTGAGGAATGTAATACAATGATACAAAATAAATATTAATATAGGTATATAATAGTATTTTATTACGATGAACAACACAATATACAGTAATAGAAAGAAAAAACAATAATTACTTAGTAACAGAGAAAATTAAAGAACTAAACTATTTTGTGCAGCCTGATTGCACTCGGATTCACTCTTTTCATTCTTTAACTGTTGTCTCCCTCGAAATCGTTTCCTTTTACTATAGTTGTGATAGTTCTACCACTATTATCGAACGATCGACGCTCATACTGTGGGTATCTTTGCCGTCAATTTATGTGGATACCTTTTGGAACACGTCTTGCTGTCGACCATAATAGGGATTAGAGGCTCAACTGGTACCTGGAAATGAAATGTCACAATTTACATTAACTAGCATTGTTCACTTTACATTTTAGTTATATTACATCTATTATTCATAATTTGCATGTACATAAAGCAAAATCATTAAAATGGTATTAGCCATGCAAATAATAATTGAAGACCTAGGTAGTGAATATCATTAAAAGACAACTTCATGTCACTAAAACACAAATGTCATCAAAACTTGTAAAAAAACAACTTTCAAAATTGAGTTCTACTGTATTTAACAGGTTGGTACTTGTTTTGTTTTTGTACAAGCTACATAATATGTCATTGATGGCATCTGACTTCTTTTCGTAGATAGTCTTATTTTTTCTGTTAAAAATTACATTTTCACTAAGTGATATTACAAATTCCCTTATTTTATTTTACAAAGGGTTGGCTTATAAAGCAATACTTAAAATAATTACCATATTTGGAACATTCTGTATGTCTGCCGGAGTTGGATCCAATTTATTCGCTGTTGATGAAGCAGGTTCACCTTGACTGACACAAGGCTGAAATTTATTTTTAGATTAAAAAAACAGTACTTTGAACCAGGCATGATGAATGTTACATTAGGAATGGAAAAAGGAATGTTACATAGGTATTTGCTAGAAGTAGGGATGCCATATTGATTATTTTTGGACCCGTATAATAACTTAAAACACCCCATGTATTTAAAGTAAAATGCACTTTCCCTCAGTCAATAATATTTCAACAACCAAATATCACCCAAGTTTGTACTAAAAAAAAATATAAAACCATCTCAGTTTGTTCACAGGCCCCCTTCAAAATAGGAGAAACGTTAGATTATAAATGACAGACCTAAATCTAAATAAAAAGATCAAAAGTAAATTGGAAGACATCACAATATGTCGACAGATAAAAACCTCACCCTGTGTGAATGCAGCGGCAGACATACTGGTATAGCATCATCGTGCAGACGAATCACATGCATTGTTCTATTGAAAGCACTTTCGGGGAAATGTAGGGAACATAATATGATATATCCTTTACATTTGGCTTGATATTTTCAGTTCCAATTGCTTCTAACCATTTTCTTTTTCTATATTCACTTCTTGGTAACCTTAAAAAAATGAATATTTAGGTTATTACCTATAATTTTAGTCCTAACCTGACTTATTTACAAATACATTTTTAAAGTACTGTAAAAGCGACCAATCTTACTTAAGTTAAAATTCATATTAGGTAAATTTAAGGAATTAAGTGTTTTATTTTTTCTTCCGCCTTCCTTCTGATGCTCTTGGCAAAATTTATTTGTTAATTTGGAAGTGTATTCACCAAAGCAACTATTCTTGAGATTAATGCCACAGCCTTGGGAGACGCACGTCTTCATCCAAGATAATGCTGATGTCGATATTATAAGCCATCACTAGCACCCAAATTCATTATTTTACTTGTACGAAAATATACAAAATAAAGCTATATTTGGTAACAATTTTGCACTAAACACAGTCTGTGACTACTCCTCAATTCAATATACATGAAAATAACTAAATCAGCAAAGTAATAACTAATATTTCAGTCAAAACAAATACATACCGGTGCAATGACAAACTTTTCTGGTTTTCATTCTTTCTGGAGCCACATCCCACAATACTACGCTTTGGAATTATGCCACTGTTTGTCCTCGACCACTCTATATGTTTTAGACACAAATGTTTGTCACAATCACAAAAATATTCAATATTTTTCAATATTTACTACGGAGCAATGACAGCGCATGTACATCATAATAACGAGAACATAAAATGGCGACCGGCCACAGTAGGTATTTGAGCAAACTACAAATATCAAACGGTATAGAATTAGCACTGACTGACGTATAGTCATATTTTTTCACTTATCAGAATATTCATTGGTTAGAAAGAGACAGTATTAGTTTTATTATTTCGGTATCGAAATGCATGATATTTGTATAATCAGTTGTTTGTATAGAACAATATGCCCTGTCCATAGGATTCCTTAGTCATTGGGTTAGGTACGCCTACGCAGAAACGCCACGATGACATTCCATAGTGTGGCCCTGTGGCCGCTACAAAAAATATATTGACACCATAGATTGACACTAATACCAGGTTATTTTAATTCTAGGTTGAAAAGTAGGTTTTTAATAAATAAGCACTCTCAGAACAATAGATTTATTTAATAAATGAAACGATACCATTTTAAATTTCGCGCTGTTTATGTATGATGTGCGCATGCCTTAATGCTCTAAGGCGCATGCGCAGGTTTTTATTATTTAAAATAAATAATTCAACAATTTCAATGATGAGCCTATACGGACCTAACGGTAAAGAATACGATTTTGATAAAATTTGCCAATTTTGCTATGGATGGGGTGCTAAAGTGTAACTTTTTTATACCTAAAATTAAAAAAAAATTATTTAAAAAAAAACTAAAGGGGACCTAACGAAAAAATTGTGGGACCTTATAGGACCTAACGGAGACCTATCGATTAAGGTCATTTTTGACCCAAAATTCTATGGATGGGGTGCTAAAGTGCATTTTTTTTATACCTAAAATTTAAAAAATTATTTAAAAAAAAACTAAAGGGGACCTAACGAAAAAATTGTGGGACCTTAAAGGACCTAACGGGGACCTAACGATCAAGGTCATTTTCGACCCAAAATTCCATTGATGGGGTGCTAAGTTTGCACTGGTCAACCTGCTGGTGCATTTGAAAACTAATTCACGTTCCAATTAAGCATCAGCACACAGATCTAGTATAATTCGGCATTGTGCGCCACTGAGTCGCATTATGCTCTGTAATTGGAAAACTACCTAAAGCGCCTTATTCACGGTCCATCCCCGACGTACGTCAGCTCAAGGCCGCGGCCGCGGTGCTGGATGTATCCTACTGACGATCGTGCGCGCATCAAGCATGGCTAGGGTTGCCAACTTTTATTTGAAGAAATAGAGTATATCTGATTTTAAAGGAGGTAAATAAAGAGTAAATAAATATTTTTAAAAATGTATTTTTTTGTACTTTTTGCAGTACCTAAGAATTTTTCATTATTTTTAAATGAATTATATGAATCCAAACATTCCAAATCTAAATTTATATATTTCAAGAGCTCATTTTTAATTAATTTTTAATGAAGCTCGGTTTCTCTCTTCCCGCCACTTCACATTCATGACCGAAAAGACTCTTTCAGTAAATGCTGAAGTGGCGGGAACAGAGAGTATAATATAGCTAATCATTTTTTTTAAACAAACAAATTCGTTAGGACATTTTTTTTAAATAAATTGCCATTTTTCTGCAGTGGACTTTTGCATAAAATCTTTGTTATTCAACAATTCGCCTTGGAGTTCTTTTAAAATAATAACTTCTGAATATAAACTGTCCATGTGTACTAGGTTGATCCAAAAGTAATGATAATTGGGTATTTCCTGTGTACATAAAAATATAAAATAACTGTTTCTTGCTTGCTCATGTACTCACTACGTTATCACAAAACTAAACTAACTACTAAGTTATCACAAAAAAATCATATCAATAGGCCACGTTTCCAAGTATTTACATTAATTTCTGTTGGCAACACTGATCTGCTGTACAGCAAGCCTATTCACTGTCCATCTGCACGACGTTCGCGGTGGTGGGGGTGCTCGCTGGATGAAAAATTGGTCGTGCACATCCAGCAACATAATAATAATAATTATTGACGTACGTCAATACTATTCACTGTCGTTTTGCGTCGTGCATCGTGTATGACCTTGGCGGGACGTACGTCAAGATGGACCGTGAATAAGACGCTTAACTCACGCACTAGACCCCCCCTTGGAGGGACTCATTCAATGGACTATATTATGTAATAATTTCCATATTATGAGAACGCAATATTTTCGTATTATCTGTTATTTGTCAACTGTCAAGTGTCAAGTGAAAAGTTCCACATTTACTTGTCATTGTCAAATGTAAAGTTCTTCAGTTCAGTTTATTTATTTACATACAGTTGTTATATCGGAACTTTATATTATGCTTGTTTTCTAAATGAAATATTTACATTAATAAAGTATGGCATATGGGATACTTAGATTTTCAACACTGATAATATTTGTTAATATTTTAATTTTTACCAAGTCTGATTCTGATACCGAAACATGTTCTAGTGAAACTTCATGTTTAGAAGATAGAAATAGATACTCAAAAGGTACTTGAAATAATTAATAATCCTTCACACATATTTTTCGCACAACTTATAATGCGTAGCAATAGAGTGCTATAAAAAAAATAAGTTTTGCTTTGTTTTAATTACAAAATTGGTGATCCACGTGATCTAAATCACTCCGTTTTATAGATAACTAGCTTACCGCCCGCGGCTTCGCCCGCTTTGTCTAAAACCTAATAAATTATATACTAAAACCTTCCTCTTGAATCACTCTATCTATTAAAAAAAACCGCATCAAAATCCGTTGCGTAGTTTTAAAGATTTAAGCATACAAAGGGACATAGGGACAGAGAAAGCGACTTTGTTTTATACTATGTAGTGATACTTAATGGGGATTAATACTCTCCCTGGAAAAAAAATATTCAGGAAAATAGAACAGGTAAAAATATAGAAATAGAAAGGTTGCTGACAGTCTCGGTCAATTTTTTTTTGATAGCTGAAGGCTATAGGTATAGGCTATATATTATCATCACGCTAAGACCAACAGGAGCGGAGCAATGCGGGTGAAACCGCGGTGCGCAGCTAGTTTAAAATAAAGTTAGATTGAAAGGAAGGCAAACAAGCAGACACAATGTCCAATGTGTTTATTAATTTGAAACATTTCTTAAAAATTAATTAATTTTATCATGTTCTTTTGTTCAGATATTATATGTGGAGTTTGGTACAAATAATTATTTAATCTTCTAGATTTAATTAAAGTTTATGTTATGTATTTGTTTCATAGAAATAAATGAATGGACTTCAAAAATTAGTAAGCTAATTGAATTAGCTGAAGCAAACTTTGCTCCTTGTATTGCTGCTAACTGTTCCTGCCATGCTAGTGTAATAGATAATGACTTGGAGAAGTTTAAAAGTGGTATTACAAAAGACATGGTAGATAATGCTTTTTTGAAAGGCACTAAGTATCAGGTATAGTTATGAATAATTTAATATTTCCTTGAAAGTTAAAAAAAGTGAGAAATGTTTTAATTTTGTATTTTTTGCAATTTTAGATAATAGAAGGTAAATTATATCGTCAAAAAGAATGTCATTTCCCGGCAAGGTGTACTGGAATAGAACATTATTTGAAGGCTTTAGCTCCAAAATTACCAAATATAGAATTATCAGTGAACACAAGGGATTGGCCACAAGTTAATAGTTTGTGGGGTCACAAAATGATACCAGTGTTTTCATTTAGTAAGGTATTCTTAATTATTTAATGGAATTTTTTATAAATAAATAGTTGACCAAAGCTACTAAATACATGTGCATTTTCAAAAAAAATTTGAATAAACATGTTAGTCATAAAAAAGAGAGAATGTATTCAAAACAATGTTTTACTTACAGACAAAAGATTATGATGATATAATGTACCCTGCTTGGAGTTTTTGGGATGGAGGTCCAGCAATATCACTATATCCAACAGGCATTGGTCGATGGGACCAGCATAGATTGAAAATAACTGCTGCAGCAGATAAGTATGAATACAAAGGTTTTTTTTATTGTTGTCCTTCTTTGAATAAATTATATTGAAAACGAGTTATTAAATTACTTTTCCTGTGTATTCTATAAGCATGGTTTGAACTTGATGTTTCCTTAAAATATTTTTTTTTAAATATTGCATTCTTTAAAAAAGCACACATCACAATTACACATTTAGTGATACAATCTATGGCCCTTAAAACACTACTCATTTATGTATGAAATTTGAATTTAACTTTTTGCTCTTTATGCCTAAATTATTTAATATATAATACTACTGAAAAAATTTACATAATTGCTTTAATCAGTATATCAACATTTTTGTAGAGTTCCATGGGATAAGAAAAAAGGACAAGCTTTCTTTAGGGGTTCAAGAACTAGTGAAGAAAGAGATGCATTAATATTGTTATCAAGAGCAAATCCTGATCTTGTTGATGCAAAGTATACAAAAAATCAAGCTTGGAAATCTGATGCTGTGAGTAAAACAATTATTTCAATTAGAACAAAGATAAAGTTGTTAATATGTCTTATATATAATAATTGAATATTATTTGTTAGGATACTTTGTATGCAGAACCAGCTAAAGAAGTATCTTTTGAAGATCACTGCAAATATAAATACCTTTTCAACTACAGAGGTGTGGCCGCTAGTTTTAGGTTCAAGCATCTGTTTCTGTGTAAGTCTTTAGTTTTCCATGTGGGAGAGGATTGGTTGGAATTCTTCTATCCATCACTGAAGCCTTGGATACATTATATACCAATAAGTCCAAAGGCAACAAAAGAAGAAATTGTCAAGTACATTAACTACTTCAAAGACAATGATGCATTGGCAAAACAGATTGCTGATAGAGGTTATCAACATATTTGGGATAATTTGAGAGATAAAGATGTTAAATGTTATTGGAAAAAGTTGTTAAAAAAGTATGAAAAACTACTAAAGTACAAAGTTATAAAAAGTGATGATCTTATACAACTATGAATCTTTGTTGTGAATATTTCACAAAGAAAACAAAATGTGTGAATCTCATTGTTTATTACATATTTGATATTACATTGACAATAAGAATATTTTTATACATTTAAAGCTTGCCTAATGATAAATCTAAATGGGACTGCAACTAAACTAACAAATATTGTACTACTACAAGATGTTTAATAAATTGATTGAATTTTTCATAGATGAGATCAAAATTATTGTTTTTATAAGGTACCCACATAATTGATTACGAGTAAGACTATAATATTATATTAAAATGACTTCAGTATTAGAAGAATAATCGCTTAGCTTAGTTGAAGTCCCTATCGGGGAAAATGGCGGGTGCGACCAGGGTCCACACGTAGAGGCCAACGCAGAGCCACGACGATGTGATCTTGATCCACATTGAGGCTACATTCTCCTTAGATAGCTGCGAGCTTGGGCTGTAAAATATATACAGTTGAACATGGCATATAAATGAAGTTTTTTTTTTTATTTAAATTATGACGATACGTTCGGATCAGATTACGCCCCTTTCCTCATTAAAATTTCAAGTATATTATCAAATTTCTTTTCCGATAAAAAATCCATAAAATAAAGATCATGGAAGTTACGATTTACAACATAATATGTATTAATTTAACTAATACTTACTTGTACCAATTGGTGAGAGTCATCATAACATAGAGGGTTGCCAGCGCAAAGACAACGTGGAAGAAACTCCACGAGTAAGCAACACCATCACCCTCATTGTCGAACACTTTTGTCTCTCCGCTGTTGCCAGCCTCGCCTCCATCTCCCTCTATGGAATCATAACCTGCGCTCAGTGAGCGAACCAACATGCAACTATTAGCTTTTTTACAAGCAAATGCAATGTGAACTATTTGAGACCAGTATGCCATTAATTTGATGTTTGCATTTGGTCACAATTAGTTACACATTTTAGCAAGTAACTACAAGCTGCAATTAGCTTATTGAGATCATATTATACAAATATCAGTAGTGATTAGTGATCATGAGGTTATGATTTTATACATTCAGTTACTTTTTTATTTTATTCACGTTTAGATTCATTATACATTGTACATACATTACATAAATTCGTTATACATTATTCATTGTATTATGATCTCAATAAGTGTTCAAACGAAAATACAGTTCAGTGCACTTTCGTATAAAACAGCTGAAGGAAATAAAGACGTTATATACAAGTGAATGAAACTATAATATTATGATTATTAGCCCAAGTGTCTGAGTTATTTCAGGTGTGATTTTTAGTGAGCTTTTTGTCGTTATATATTTATTACTTATTCCTCAACTACTAATATACAAAAGAGACACTATTACCGTAACAAGAAGGTATCGTTACATTACCTTCGTTATCAATTAGACCTCCATTTCCTTACAGCCGCATTGTAGTCGCGTGATGTGCGTAAATTATTTAAAGTGAGTTAGTAATAATTCAAAATAAAATACAACATTGCATAACTAACTCAAAGCAACAAAATATTACATGACAAAAAAGAGAAAAATTTAAAAGAAATCACAAATGAATTTATATTGTAATATTATGTAATATTAACTACACATAAAAAAATATGTTTTGCTTTTAGTAATGTGTCCAAGATTATAATTGTAACATTTTCTGAAATTTATAGTTCCTTGATGTTTAATATTTTGTATTGATCTGCATCAAAATAAAACAAATATAAATAGAATATTTGGAAGAAATATACCTCCACTGCCTTCTTTAGCGAGAATATGATCCGACATCGTGATTTTGGAGGAAGAAGAGGCGGTACGGACGCAGGAGTACAACACGCTGCATACCCAAATTATTAATCCGATGATGGACTGCTTATCAAATGACGACTACAATTTGGAATGGAAAAAAAAAATAATGTTAAGGTATATAACTAAGAAAATACGTGATGTATTTATGATAGTCTCACAAGTAGTTACAGTTTCCTGGAGGAACAACATTGGAGTTTAAACTTTGATTTAAATAAAAATAGACAATGAAACTGAAAAAAAAGTAAAATTAGTTTGTATAAGTTCTATTGTGCAGTTAAAATCATTGAGATATACATATGGAGACGACACCGCCTACATCACTTATGTTCCGCTCAACATACGCCATATGGCGTAACTGCACGCTCATTTTTTATTTGTTTTAAAGTGAAACGCATCAAATATGCCTTCGTGTGTGTTACGATATTGCACAAATAATACGGAAAAGTGCAAAGGAATAACTTTCATCGGTAAGTACCTAACTAGATAATAATTTTTAAAACTTAGTTAGAGCAAAAAAATGGCGCACAGATTTTGTTCGTGGTGTCTCCTCCATACGTAGTAATATTATCTCAATGGTTAAAATGCACTCGGCACGTCATTCGCACGCTTTCGTAAATTTTTACACGCAAGACAAGTGCATGATGAAGGGCTAATGCGACGTTGCCGCTCCGTCAGCACAGTTTTCATTGCTTCTACGCGAGATGCAAGCATTTGTCTTGCAATATTCAATTCAAGAAAGCGTGCTTATGACGTGGCATTAGGTTGCATCGCTCCCAACTGGATCGGGCTGGGAAACCATCAGCTACAGCTCTATGTTGCGGGGCTGGGTAAATTATGGGATAGTAGATTAATAATTCTAATAATACCCGGTCACTGAAAGTTCTTGGAAAACGGAAAACAGTGCATTATTAGTTATATTCCTCGTAAGGAATAAGGAAACCAAAAATTGGATTTCCTAGAAGAATAAAGGTGAGAATTTTTACAAATTTTTTTTACAAGTAATTATGTATAATACAAATAAATTGATTACCTTACCATGTGATTAGATAAGTCATAAGACTTCTTTATTATAATTAAACAAAGAAAAGCATAAACAATGTGTAATGTAGATGATTTTTGTACTTTAAATAAAGAAATATATAAAAAGTTAAAAATGTGTAAGTATATAATATAATATTTCGTGAATAAAAAAACAATTTGTAACAGTGATATTACGAACATGCATTAATGTAATAATTGGTATTATTTACTAAGGTGATAAAGTTTTAAATAAATAGATTTAAATGAAGAAAATTAATTTAAAAGAGAGTATTTCCCTTATTTGTACATACCCAGTAAATATCTTCTTGTGTCTCCTGGTAGAGCCATATTAAATTAAATATTAAATATAATCTAAAAGTGTTATATTAATGATGAATAGATACCATATAATATATAGAATAGTAAATATATAATAGAGTAATTATGTATTATTTAAGTATAAGTACATGTTTTATTCATAGTTATAATTAATGTCAATAAATTGTTTATTGTTACCTTATTGGTGGTGGAGATGCTAGCATTGCATTCGCCAGCAGAATTAGATAGTGCTGACCATGTAAGGTAGGTAACATAAAGAGAAACAACAGCAGACTGCAGGAGGCCAGAGCGGGGTTGGTGTTCTTGCACAGAAGGAAGGATTGAGATACCACTGGCAATGACAACCAGGATAAGATTAATTGAAATGAAGAATTTGGACAAGTCACATCCATTTGGCTGAAAAGTAATATTTTTGTTTACATTTGTATATAACATTAATAAAAGTTATAATATATTAGTAGGAATTTTTTGATGTTTATTGATTTCATGAATATTTTTTTTCATAAAAATGCATAAACAAATTGTATGCTTAATTTATATTAAATAAATAATAAATATTTACCGTAGTGTAGTAAGTAAAGAGCAATGCAATGCCCGCAATAGTAAGAGAATAACAAGTTAGCATTGAAAGAAGAAGAGCAGAATACCATCCTTTTGATTGAGATTCTTCATAGTTTGCT
>CAJQZM010041285.1:124-53560 GCA_907164665.1 Colias nastes | reverse complement strand
TGATCATGGGTAGTCACCGTAATAAAATTATAGCAACTCTCACTTTGTCAATATGGCATGTGTGTCAAAAAAATTGCGTCGCTTCGAATATTTAAGTTAATATTGTTGCTTATTTAAATAAATATTTTCCGAATATAAAGAATGCATTGTATTGTGCAAAATTGCAGAAGTGTTTGGACACCAAATTCTGGCATAGAATTTCACAGGCAAGTGTATATTTACGTTATTTACAATATTCCTCAATACTCCTGCATTTACCTGTTTAGAATCATTTCAATGGCAAAAATTGTCTTTAGCATCATTTTAGTAAGCAGATATGTTAAATTTGTTATTTTCCTAATACTTTATCATTTTTCAACAAGTTTTCAATAAACAAATTTAACAAGTAAGGTAACCATGATGATGGGTTTTTACGGATAGCGACGATAATATATTGCTAAACAATATTATGATGAACATTTAGAACACCATTTTAAAGATTTTTATACTAGTAATGAAACAACACACGACATCGGTATTGCACTCACATGTAGATAAGATTGTTCGTTTTTACATTGAAATTTATACTTTTTTAACTTACCTCAAATTTTTTTGTTTTACGTATTTCAGCTTTCCAAAAAGTAAAATAAAAAGAAATATATGTGCCTATCAAGGGTAAAATTACTGAGGATTACGACCCAGAAAAAAATACCTTTTGAAAAATAAACTTTGTAAAGTTAGCTGAAATTTGTGCAAGGCTGCTATAAACAGTTTTTCTTTGATGATTTTGGCTTGAAGTTGACCCGTCGAAGCAACGCGTTTAAAAAGAAGATCTGAGTAGCTTACAATTTGGTAAACAGCATCTGATGCAAAACACAACTTTCCTCTATTTACAAAGGATGTTAATGCTGTATATCGGTTCATATCAAAGCTTTGTAGCCAAAAGTTATTTAAAACTATCATTCTCTACCAATTAAAATTGTATGTACCTATTAAGTATGACCAGTAATATTATAATCTATATACTGTTAAAAATATATGTCGTTATTATTTATAGACCATGATTTTTAGTTTTTTCTATTTCGAAAGATCCTGAATTTACAAACCAGCGTGGTCACTCCACAGAAAGAGACAAAAACATAACTGACGTCATTCAAGGTCATATTTTCTTGCTACAAATTAATGTTCATAGTGCAATCTCCAGTGTATTAGATCTCTCTCTCTTTAGTCGTTCCCTCATTACTGAGGATCGTGACTCCCACCACCAGGGTCGTTAATTAGTTGTCGCCATCGAGTCCGGTCCGTGGCAAGATGTAGCGCCGTATTCATCGGTAGGTCCATGTGTTCGGTAATCTGATCAGACCAACGCTTGGGACTCCTTCCTCGTAGCCTCTTGCCTTCAACTTTACCAGTGATTATTAATTTTTCTAGATTGTCGGGATTCCGGCGTGAAATATGCCCAAAGTAATGAAGCATTCGCTGACGGCATATGGTCGATAAACGTGGCTGATTTGTTAGGTGTAATTCTTTCAGTATTGAAACGTTGGTTCTACGAGCAGTCCACGGAATCCGCAACATTTTACGCCAACACCACATCTCAAAGGCATCAATTCTCTTCCTGTCCGTCGCCTTCAGCGTCCAGGATTCTGCTCCATATATAAAAATGGAGAACACCAACGACCGCACGATTCTTGTCTTCGTCCGATTGCTTATATTCCTATCTTTCCAGAGCTTCGTCAGCTGCGTCATAGATGATTTTGCCATGCCAATACGTTGTCTTATTTCAGCTTCACAGTTGTTGGTGTTGTTTATGAGGGAACCAAGATATCGAAATTGTTCTACTATTTCATAGTTTTTGAGTAATTCCCTTGAGTTAAGACAGTCTTGGCGGTCCACAATCATGATTTTGGTTTTGCTTTTATTAACGGTCAAGCCATAATCTCTACTGACTGATTCTAGACGGGCTAGTAGGTCGACCATTTCGGTTTCAGAAGATGCAAAAAGCGTGGTATCATCTGCATATCGTAGGTTAGAGATTTTATTACCGCCGAGTTTTATCCCCCCGTGCCAGCCTTCTAGAGTCTTACGCATTATGAGTTCTCCATATATGTTAAAGAGAATTGGTGAAACGACACATCCCTGACGCACGCCCTTAGAAAATTTGAAGCTATTTGATTCAGTATTGTCTAGCTTTACGGTGCCATAGCTGGATTCATATAACTTTTTTATTAAGAGCACCAAGTGATGGGGAACCCCAATTTCGAAAAGAACCTCCCATAATTTCGCCCACTTAACACAATCAAACGCCTTATGATAGTCAACGAAGCATAGTACTACAGGGGTATTATACTCATAAGTTTTTTCTATTATTTGTCGAATATTGACAATTTGTTCCCGCGTACCTTTGCCTTTTACAAAACCCGACTGCTCTTGTGGTATTTGTCGATCAAGAAATGATTTTAGACGGTTGTTTAAGATATGAAGCATAATTTTGCTTGCGTGTGATATTAAAGCAATAGTTCTGTAGTTATTACAGTCCCGAACCGAACCTTTCTTGTGAAGTGGAAGTATTAATGAATGTGTCCAGTCTACTGGCCATTCCAAAGTATCCCAGATAGCATTACATATTTTATGCATTACAGATATGCCATGTGTACCCAAACTTTTCAGTGTCTCTGCAGCAATATTGTCTGATCCAGGTGATTTGTTCCTTTTTAATTTACAAATAGCATCTTCAACCTCAGAGAGTAGAATATCTGGCTCACGTACGCTTAAGTCGAGTGTTAGCGTGGTTTGGTGAGGTGACGAGGACTTGTCATCATAGAGATCAGCACAATACTCTCTCCAGCGTTCGGCCGCTTTTTCAATGTCAAAGATTGGGTTACCGTCCGTGTCGTCAATTATCCAGGAACTTGGTTTAAAATTACGCGTTATCTGTTTAATTTTCTTGAAGAGATCAGCTGTTTGATATTTATTAGCATGCGATTCTATTTCTGTGCACATTTCGTCGAAGTATTGGTTTTTATCTTTGCGACACATTAATTGTATTTGGCGATTTAGCTCCGAGTATTTCTGTCTTGATTGTTCGTTGATTCCGCTACTCTTTAATTCCTTCCTTTCCTTTATAACTTCCCATGTTTTATCTGATATCCAGTCTTTTTTGGCGATGCGTGGTTTACGGCTGAGTTCTTTTATGGAATCTGTAATGCATCGTTTAAGGTTTTGCCATAGGACTTCAGGGGTTTGATGTGATTCTGAGTTATATTTCAGCAGTTTATTCTCAATTTGGGCTTTAAAGGTTACAGATTCAGTGATGTTCGAGTGGGTGGTTTTTCTTTTTATCTTAGGGCATTTCATGCGAGTGCGGATATCCACAGCTAACAACTGATGATCGCTTCCACAATCCGCACCTGGGTATGTTCTTGCGTTACTTACAGAGGATCTCCATCTGTGACGGATTGTGATATAGTCAATTTGATTTCGAACACGGTCACCTGGAGATATCCACGTATACAATCTTCTTTTATGGTGTTGGAAGCAGGAATTTGTTATTGTCAAGTTGTTTTCAATGCAGAAATCTATCAGTTTGTTGCCGCGCTCGTTTCTAGTGCCAAGACCGAATTTGCCAACAATGTGTCTTATGTGATCGTCATTTGATGTGTTGCCGATCTTGGCGTTCCAATCTCCCTGCACAATGAGAAGCTCTCTATTAGAAATATTATTAATTGTTGACTGAAGTGTGTTATAAAATGCTTCGATATCCTCTTCTGAAGACAGTGCAGTTGGTGCATAGACTTGGACGATGTTCAGTGGTATTGGTTTACATTTAATGCGAATAGTGATGATTCTGTCTGAGACTGGATTGTACGCGGTGACACAGTTTGATAGTTTGGTTGGAATCAGAAAAGCTACACCATTTTTGCTATCAGTCTCATGGCCAGAGAAGTAAACGGTGTTGCCTGCAGTTTTGAAATGACCCTTTCCTTTCATGTGAGTCTCGCTGAGACCTAGCACAGAGATGTTGTAGTTGACCATTTCATTTTCTATGATTGAGAGTTTACCAGTTTTTAATAACCCTCTTACATTCCAAGAAGCAATTTTATGTTGTTTACGAAGCAGTATTTTTTCTTTTATCTCAGTAGCATTTACTACCACAGGAGCCTGATGATCCACTCCCGAGGAGTCATCGGTCGCATATTTCACACCCAAGGACCCGGAAATCGTTGGGCGCCGGCGGTCAACCGGGGCACTCGACGTCGCTATATTCTTAATTGTACCTTTCATGTTTTTTATCTGAATGGATGGAGTTTTCTTGGGAGGATAATCGTAGTGGTTTCCCGTTGCCTTCTACGTTGGGTCGTTCTGAGGCTATTTAGTTCCTCATGGCCCCCATAGCCATCCTTTCAAAGGAGACAGGTTATTTAACCGCCGCCTGTTGCTCGGCGTTGCTCCCGTTTAGCACCACCCGGGGGTCACGTGTAGGGTGTCGCTGGGTTATACCTACGGACGCGGAAGCATTCGACCCCCGATATGTGTATTAGATATAAGCATAGAAATCTAAATAACAAGACACATAGAAGTGCTATAATGTCATAATTAGTATGAAAATCAGTGTCGCCAAAACCCACACATTTAAACCGATATCTAGACAGTTCACACAAGTAAACTATGCCTTTTATTGGACAGCTTCATTTTAATGAAAACTAACGTAAATAATAAATTTCGCATTTTAATATGTACCCTAACTGACGACTTTACGGTTTATTTTAGTATAACATCCTTAGGTACGTAAGATGTTTTGTTTCCTTTTGCTTAGAAACTTCAAATACGAAAAAGTTCGGCTATTCGACAACAGAGGGCGTTAATTTTTGATTCATATAACTTTGAACCTCAACTCATAGAAATAAGGTTGAAATTTCATTAACGTTCATTCAACGCTTTAGTGATGTAAGACATCATCAGCCTTGTTATCGATAGTTAAGTGATAGTTAACAAATAAGAAATATATAGTTGTTGATTTTAATACAGTGGTAGGCTCATCTCGTGAGCCCACGGCAGACTGTAGATATAGGTATAAGAAATAAAAATATGTTATGTACTTAAATATTTATTTATCTATTTAAACAAATAATAAAACAGTGTCTGTACATTATATATTTAAAAAAATGGAGGGGGTTTAGAAACTGAGAGTATAAATTTGAAAATTTCGAACACCTGATGCAGAACCGCGCCAGACCACCAAAAATTATAAGAGTTATAACAATTATTGTGCCCTAAAAAAATTTGCAGAATTTCATCAGGTAGTTTTCTTTTTCTTGGAGAGTCTGTTAATGCAGGTTCAAGTTCAGATGCTCTCGACTGCTGGTTGTCTGCGTACTAAATATTAAATTATTTCACATTAATTATATTAACTATTTATATCTCAGCATAACATATAACTTTATTTAAAACTAACAAATGCTTGTGAAAATACGCGTTTACGGGGAGAACTATAACAGGCCGTTGATTGCAATGTATCTCTGACTTTAGATTCCGATGTCTGTGGCTGATTATCTGTGGACTAAATTAGTTGATATTGTATTTATTTGTTACAAATGTTCATTCACAAACTAATTTAATTCTAAAAGTCAGCAAAGAACAACAGTTTCAATGTTGATGCATGATGATAAGTAGATCGCAGATATCATAATATGTAATATAAAGTTATGACTTATAGCTTACGGCGTTGATCAATTTCCATATGTCAACTGTAGGTATAGCTGTTTTTATTAATGTACGTCTTTTTGTTGTGACATTGAAATCATCTTCTTTGAAATGTTTTGAACATATCCTACTATAGCCTGTAGGGAACCAATTTCTTTTCCCAGTCGCGGATATCCATTCGTCCTTAATGTCAGGACGTTGTGGAAATCTACAAAGAATATATTTAATATAAAATAGTTTTGTCAACCTAAGCGAAGAATGTCCTTTACATTATGGCATTATTGTATATTTAATTAATGTGATTCTGTATCGACAGTAAAATTGTCCGAAAATGATTGTATCGATGTACTTAGTTAAAAAAGTTATACATCAGTTACAAAAATAAAATAAAATTCAAATTAAAATATAATCCAATTATTCCATCAGTCGTCATAAGACTTATATTGAAATAAATAAAAACCTAGTTAACTACTACATACATAATTATAAATTATATTTTATCATCGTATTACGCAAAAAATTTTAACACATCACATCACTAGCTTGCGACTATTTACTCTATCGTTAACAATGCAGTACATTGCTTCTTGTAATTGTCATTTGATAACATCTGGCAGTTATAACAACCGACCTGTCAGATGTTGACAATAGTAAAAGGCAATGTATAGCTAAACGTGATGAGAGGAACGGTTGACTGTGTCATTCGTATTACTTGTAAATATTGTTTAATTTTAAGGAAAAACGGCAATATTTATAAACAAAAATACTTGCCGGTGAAATGTTATTCCTTTATTAGTATAATTACAATTTATGGAAGAATTTCCGCACCGGGAAATGCTGCAACACACCATGTTTACTCACGCACGTGTCAGGAACAACTGAACAAGCGACGAACAGACTTGTGGTATGGTAACCACCTGAGCGGCGACAATGTCACGCGCGCTTACGACTTCTAGTGCCTTGTTATTTAGATTTCTATGGATATAAGCTTCTTGGTTATACAGTACACTACAAGGAAACTATGCCTTTGATTGGACAACTTAATTTGAGTAAAAACTGACTTAGGTTATAAATTCAGCATTTCAATATGTACCCTAACGCACGATGTTACGGTTTATTTTAGTATAACATCCCTAGGTATATTAGCTGTTTTGTTTCTCTTTGCTCAGAAATTCCAAATTTGAAAACATTCAGCTATTCCACAACAGAGGGCGTTAGTTTTCGATAGATATAACTTTGAACCTCAACACATAGAGATAAGGTTGAAATTTGTGTCACTCTACATTAATGACATTAAATTGATATTAACCTGATGCTAGTAGTTTTATTTAGTAACTAGCTGCGCCCTGCGGTTTTACCTGCAGTGCTCCACTCCTGTTGGTCTTAGCGTGATGATATATAGCCTATAGCCTTCCTCGGTAAATGGGCTATATAACACCGAAAGTATTCTAATCGGACCAGTAGTTCCTGAGATTAGCGCGTTCAAACAAACAAACAAACTCTTCAGCTTTATAATATTAGTATAGATTGTAATCAGTATGTTATATATATTTGTACACTAGCCAATTCTCATGGGCCTGACTATATTTAGTGATGCTGTAACCATAACTTTAATGAATTTAGCGCCCCAAGAGCAGGTGTTTAGGCCTTACGCAGCCCTAAGTAGTATATTTATACTTACTCTGTGAGGCCTTACATTGTTTTTTTTTTATTTTCGCGCACTTTCGGACCAGCTCTTTTAATCAACTTGCAGCTACTTGTAGTTCTAGTATAGAATATATTATCTGACTATCTGTGCTTGTAGTATAGATTCCGTCAAACGAGTCGTGTGTCCCTTGGAAAATTCCCGTTCCCGTGGGATTTCCGGGATAAAATCTATCCTATGTCCTTCCTCAGGTCTCAAGCTATCTCTGTACCAAATTTGAAGTAGGTACATCCATGCAGTATTTTTTGAGTTTAGCCCGGACATACAGACAAACAGACAAAAATTCTAAAAACTATATTTTTGGTTTCGGTATCTACTGCAGATCATGCCCCAAATATTCTTTAAACAAAATATTTAATGTACAGATTTGTACGATTTTATTCAAGAGAAACTTCTTTAGTTATAAATTTTCATATTTTGCTGAATTATATACTTACTCCGAAACGTTTATTCTGGGAAAAGAAAAATTATTCGTCAAAGTGTTACATTTTCTTTGAAATAAATATGGCATTGCCTCGATTTGAAACTTTCAATGAAAGTACCATAATATTTCTTGCTTTAAAAACCATATTCTGTGTAATATGTACATGTTTTTTTACATATTCCATAGTTTACTGGCCTATTTTAAGACTAGTCAGTTAAAGAAAAGAAAAAAATAGTAAAGCTATCTTGAGACTTACCCAGTAGGTATTGTTAAATTAAATTATCACACACATTAAATATATATTCCTAGTTAAGGTGAAATTAAAAAAAACCTTCTGATTAAATGGCTAATCAGCTAGGACTCAGCCGGTAAAACATATTCCAAAAAAGGACACGAGGCACACACACCCAAGCACAGCGCGTATTTATAAGTTTCTACCCAATTTTCTTATAGGTACCTAGTATTCAGTACTCACCTAGTACGTACCTAGTATTCACTTTACGATTATCTAAAGTACGTAATTGCAATTTAAATTGCCTTTTTTTATTTTTAAGACCCATTTAGTGACATCTCATTTAATTAAGTATGGTTATGACGTCGTTCAATTAAGTAGGTACACATTCGCGATTTTCTTCTATCCACGTTATAATATGAATGACTATGGATAGTAGGGAGTTCCGGATAGCTAAAACTACTTATACCCCTTAAAATTACGTTCAAATAAAATGTGGCCTATTATTGGTTGAACCTAATAGTGGTCTCGTACGGCGTACCACCATATAATGTTTTATCAAAGCCAATAGGCAGATTTTAGTTAGTAAGTTTATTTTTTGTATAATAAAATTGTATCTATGTCGCACTAGCGGTCCGCCCCGGCTTTGCCCGTGGTACATATTTCGCAATAAAAAGTAGCCTATGTCCTTTCTCGGGTATCAAAATATCTCCATACCAAATTTCATGGAAATTGGTTCAGTAGTTTAGGCGTGATTGAGTAACAGACAGACAGACAGAGTTACTTTCGCATTTATAATATTAGTATGGATTGGGCATTGTCCTGTAATGGCATGTGATGTTTTTGAAATAAATAAATAAATAAATTTTGCAGTGGTTTTGGCAGTAACTGACGTATACAGTGGTGGACGTATAATTAGAAACACGTAACACAATGAAGTAGTCATCAAATTCTTTTGACATTTGTGTATAATAACGTATTAGAGATTAAGCATTATTTCATATGTAATAGAACACCCGTTTATCTAGCTTTATAAGAAATTGCTTAATTTTAATCAAACGTTAGCTTAAATTAATAAAATCAAACAACTTTAGGTGAAGTCTGATTTTTATTACTTATTAGGCAACCAGATAAATAGAAAAAATATTTAGTTATAATTGTTGTGGGGTTTTAAAAAATATTGGGTGTGTGGTGGCAAATCATATTTTAACTCTTGCTGATGCAAATCATATGTATATTAAATAGACTTTGGGTATAACTCATAACATGGGCACCAATTTCTGAATTGAAACACGTTTTTTATAATCTAAAGTTTATATATTTTTTATATATACGAATTGTAATATATTTTTAATAATCCATACATTAAAAGATCTATATTTTTCACACAATGTTTCTTGAAACAAAAATTTTAATGAAATTATAGGTACAAAATTTTGTTCACATATTTTTAAAAATAGGTAATTAATCATAACATTATATGGGCGCTTTTAATGATATAAGGTTTAAAAATAATGCGACAAAGTACCAATAATTGAATCTTTATATATTTCTCAAGACATACATTCATTCTAAACTTATTGAGGTATAATAAACCAGACAAAAGTCTACATACAGTTTTCTTTTTAAAAAATAATATTAATTTATATATTTACGAATTCTCACAGCAATTGTGAAACAATGATAAGTTATGAGTGGACACAATGTTTCACAGAGAATTGGATCAAATGCAGAAACTATACACAATAATATACATTATAGAGAGCTTGTTATTTTGTAGTTTTCAATAACGAAAGTCTATTGTGTTTTTTCAAAGACTGATGTCAACAATTATTACATTCTCTCTTTACCATTTCATAAACATTTTAGGTACGAATTATTAACAAAACATTACATTTATATCTTATCTTTTATAAAATCAATTATTTTTGGAACACATTATGGACCTTCGCAATAGGTACGATATAACATTAGATACCTAATACTAATATTCATTCTGTAAAATATAACACACGATCATATTCAACATTGTAAAGTTATAAATAATAGATAATCTAGAAGATTAATAAATAGATTATTAATATCACAGTAGATAGAACTGCCAGCTAGTTTCTACCTTCCCTTATTTATATCAATGTATTTTGACATATTATTTACTGCATGGCTTTATATCATTTTATATGAGATAAAAAAGTGGCAAAATGTTGTTGTTTATTTTTATGTTTAGTTGTGCTGACAGTGTCGGTAAAAACTGCTGTGATATTGACAATAATTATTATGGAAATATGCCTACTTATCCGAGCGAAAATTAATATAATAATAATATTCTTCATCATTGATCAAACAATTTTTATCTTAAATCTATTGGTAACCATCGTTAAAATATTATAATACCTATATGAAGCATTTCATGCGAGTCAAAAATCCAATTGCAACAAAATAAATTTCCTTCATTTATTATGATTGTACATAAGTTATAACACTATATTGTGTTCGATTAGCATGCCTGGATGTATAGGTACGTAGTGTGTTCAGTTACAATCTTCATCATAAAATGCTCCATTTATCGTATCATCGGCAAACATGCCAAAGTGAAAACAATTTCGTAAAAGATTAACTAATGAAGACCATTACATAAAGAAAAGAAAGATGAATTCATTGTGATATAAAAATAAAAACAGCAACAGAGTATTGTCTAATTAAACAAAAATATTAATACTAAACATAATATCCATGTACATATGTAAAATCACACAGTGTATTGTATATCAGCATTGTAGCGCGTACATTAGCAAGTTCATCTTTATTCTCTAAGCTGTATATATGCGAACGGTCCTTATGTCCACGAATATGATAAAATCCCTAAACTTTACTTACAAACAGGAGACATATTTTCAAAAAAATCTATTGCCCACTATACACATTTGGAATTTTTGTTCATAAATCAAGTAAAAGTCACTAATTACAGTTATACAGTATGTATATCCAATTATAGAAAATTCAAATGTTCATTAGGTACATAATATAACTTAGGAATATTCATATTAATACAATATATTAAGAACTATTGAAAAATTTCTATGAACCGTAAAAATAATGCAAATCTTTATTACGTACATTTTTAAATTTTTACCATAATATATTTATAGACATGAAATATACAAGATGACAAAGTTTTTTTATTTTATTTTATTCGATATTCAAATTGCATAGTATCTATATTAACACTGTGAAACAAGTAGGCAATATTTTCATCTCAGAAAGTGAGAAGACTTAATCATAACATATCTAAATGAATGAATTTACATATTTACATGCATAGTTGTTCCAAGACAATTTAAAATATGTTAAAAGGAAATATAAGACAAAACTGTAGATTAGGTATATCTGAATTTACTTTGTTAGGAAGATAATAAATATTTATAAGAGATAAGAGTAGAAAACGCACAAAAATTAGTAACAGAAATTCCATAGTAATTATAAACATAACAAGCACTACAATCGTATTATAGCATAACAAGATATTAGATTTAAACATTTATATATGTATTATGTTTATTCAAAAAATGACTGAAATATAAATAGTATGTTATAGAAAATAATAACTACGCGACGCTACAAAATGTTCAATAAACTAAGTACGAAGTCGAGGCTTTTCACCACTAAATTTAAATAATTATAATATCTTATAAAACATTGCTATGTAGACGGTTTAATATCATCACACTACAACTAAGTAAAAAAATCTTTTCAAGCCTAAAATAAATACAATAATACACTCTTTTTAATTAAATTTAACGAAAACGTTCTAGCCCTTCATGAAATAAGACTTAGTCTGGACTAGCGTTCGTGTCTAAGTATACAACATAAACTTTAATGTTCATGTTAAGTCATAAGGAATTTGCCCTGATTAATATAAAAAAAAAATCAGAAGTGGAGATTATTAATGTTTTAATAAGGTTTTTTTAGATAATATAATATTATAAAAAGTGAACGCAAGTCGCCCGTACCGACAAGTACGAAACGAAATATATACATATGTATGCAATTTTATTATGTTTTCTTTGTACTGTTAGACAAAAATATTATTTTTTATTATGACTTTGGTGTCGAGTGTATACAACATTGAGCAAATTTGGCTAAATAAATTAAAAGGTACGTAAATTATAAATACGTGTAAATAAAAATAACGATGTCTTTACTTAGAATAAAAAATATAATTATGCTAATTTGAAAAATAAGGATAGGATTTATATTTGTGTAAAAATAAATCTAATAGCTTCATGATAGTTGAGATCGGTTTATTTATAAGCTGAGCGAACTCGAGCACCCGCTGACATTCTATGTATCAGAAAATTGTAAAATGACACAAACAAAACGTATGATGCCAGCTCTTTTAAACTTAAAATGGTTTTTAAATTCGATCGAACATTCTAAAAAAGACGTGTGGCACTCGGGGACTGCCGCGGTAAAGCTATTGCATACTGCATAGCATGCCTTCAAGCCACACCTCCGAGCCCGTCGGAGTGGGGAGCGTGAGGTTTTTTCGTTACGGAATTTCTCGATTCGGTCCCCGCGCTCAAGGCCCGCGATAGAAGCTATGCAATAGCTTAATAAAAAAATGTGACGGTTCAAAAATAGAATATAGAAAGGAGGGTAGGTAGCATAAATGGAAGTTAGCCAATTAAAATATTGTACTTAAAATTATTAAATACTACATCATGACTTTAAAACTTAATTTTATATTAAAACTATAATTATATTAGATAATATTTACTAACCGCAGTTACAACTATATCCTTAAAATATGGCAGTTGTTAAAACGCTAGCTGAGTTGTCGCCTTAACCTACTAGTCATAATCATTTGGTTTATGTAGCGCGGATTACCGTGTGAAATAAAATCTTCGATATTTTCATAACAATGATTTTATCACAACCATTAAACAGCAAACAAAATGAATTGTAAGTAGGTATATTTGGTAGAAATAGCAGGTACTTAATGTATAATAATTAGCTACACATCTGAGGTTACACAAAATGTAACCGTAATTATTATTTGTTTGGCAAGAAATGTTGAAGCTTGATGAATATAATATTTTTCATTAAGTTTTCTACACGATATATTTGTATAGAGGAATTTATGTTATATTTTACCTTTATCTCCAATATTGAGACTATTAAATATAGTATTGTTTAATATTTCAAGACATCTAAGCTCTTAATTTAATCCAGCGAGATTTCTCGCAAATGTGCGTTTGCTATGATATTACTGTAAAAGCACCAACAGTATATTTGATTATTGAACACGCTTCAATAAATGGAAACATTTGTTGTATGCGGATTACCTTACGATTAGTTAGATTGATATTATAAACTTTGTGATTGGCACAATTATTTAGATGAATTTACACTTACTGTAGTTACAAACTAAATACAAAAATATTAATTGATAGCAGAAAAATAAAATTTATCGATGTATCTTGGTAACTCCAGGGAAGGTATAGACATACCGCGCATAATGTATAAGAAACGATTTTATCAAAATCATTATAAATAGTAGTAACTACCTAATATTAAAGTAAATATAGCACGTCGTGTTGCTATAAAAATTATCGTTTTTAACAATCACATTAAGTAACATTATCAATACCTACCTACAAACATAAATATTTTATATGTACACGTACCAACATTGCTTTCTTTTTAACATATAAGTAGAACATATTAATATAATTTTCAATAAATTTATCTATTTACAAATATATTATAATACTTAATAATTAATATTGCAGCTCGCAATTGCCTGTTTTTTTTTTCATTCTGCAGCCCTTTTTTCACATTTTCCTTCGGTAAATTCATCAATGACCCCTTTCCGTATTTCATATCATTTCAATCAATCAATCAATCCATGTTTACTCGACTTGATCTTAATAGGTACACCGCTATCGGGTGTGATTCAAATTGCAACTCTGCAAGTTTAGATCTAAAGTCACGCTATATTGGTATGTTGATGTAAACATCTCATCGTAGGTAGTTCAGCATTTGCGCTTACATTTGTGTCATTATCATTCCCGTCATTTTAGAATCGTCACACATTTCAAAAACAAATGCACTGTTTATAATTATAGTCTCTTCCTTGAGTGCTACCACTGTGATACTTTCCAAAATCCAAATGTATCCGCAGACACAGGCATACTATGATGCGTATTTGTGTACGGTATAATTTTAGCTGTGCATCAATGTTTGACACGTGGAATCCATCCACTCCATGCACCATCCAAACGCGTGTCCCGTCGAGCACGATGACGCGCGAGCAACTCCGCTGAGTATTGTCTTCATCTGATAGGACCAACAGGTATACGTACAGATATGTTTGTAAAATTTTAAGTCTAAATTTGTGTAGTCTTTTAGTCAAACCTGAGAAAACTTACTTCATAATATTTATTATCTAATTATTCAGTCAATGCATATAAATAAGCAATGATAAATATCACTGAACTATATTGCGACTGGAATGCTATTACACCGAGTCGTCTTATAAAATAAATAACTTATTTTCGTAGTGTGAAAGCCTTGTTAAGTTTTGAAAGCGCACTCTGAGAACGTGGACGGATTTCACTGACATAATGATATTGTGGAATAATAAAAATAGAAAAAGCAAATAAGAAAAACAAAAATTTTAAACGTATTTGTAAAATTATCCGACTTAGGTACATCAAAAATATAACGAAAGCCATTTCACCGTAATAACAACTTAATTTAAATTTGGTCTTTAGTTTGAAATGAAGCGTAAATAATGGTTTTCTTCCCAATTATTTAACAAAAAGATACCTTCAAGTATCGGATATGTAAGATAAGGTGATAACTGACAACATTGATACGGGTTGCTCTGTTACAAATGGCAATTTGAACCGTTCCGTGATTAAAGTACTAACACGTAACAACGCGTAATGCTATGAAGACAAATGTTTCACACTACGTAAATATCAGTTTTATTCTATATCTATTCTTATCATATACTTATGACTATTTATTCACAGTCTCACACCGAGAGCGACACACGTATTTCGTATGTTTAAAGGCAAATCTACTGCTCTACAAAAATACGTGGGCAATGTCCATTTTGTAGTCAAAATACGAGTCACATTTGAAGAGAAAAAAATATGTCTCCGTTGATATTGAAAAATATTATTATAATTACATTACTCCGCATATATATATCTTAAAATAATTCATCAGTAATATATTATTATTTTCTTCACGCCCAATCTTATCGTACACGGAATTTATTCGCACGGGAATACTTTGTGTCTACAATCGACTAACGAGTCTCTCAAGTAGCGAAGTATCCATGGTACAGCCACACAGCAGTAGAATGGTTACTTTACGTACAGCACAACACAGTTTGGGAAGGTAGAGCGGGACCGCTAATCGCCGAACCTCGTACACGCCTTTTTCCACTTGCACTGGGTGCACCACTGATCCCGTTGGTCCATTCCGTATACTTTCCGACACTTTTTGTTGTCTGAGCGTGGTCTACGGCCAGGACTACCCGGTGATCCACTTGTTCCTGAAATCTTCATGTGTTTCTGTAAAATATAAAGGACATTTATTAACTTTGTCAAAGCATTATACATTTTAGTAATTATTGTGTTAATACGTACCGGTGAGTGAGAGTTAGACCAGGAATGTGTTACGGGAATGCTAATGGACCTTGCTGAAATATTTTGCATAGTTGATAAGAGTCCTTGCCTGGAACAAACAAATGAAAATTGTTAAATTTAATCTTAACGTAGAGTTTTGTAAAGCAATAAATTATAAAAGCGAGTAAATCAATTTTATTTCTTGATTTACACATTTTCGTTTTGCCGTTTTGAAGTTCTTTTAGTTAAAGTCTGTTTTCTTTTTTTTCACATCACCTTACAATTTTGTACATTTTTAATGAAACTATATTGTATATACCTATAAGATCCCACAATTTGACGTTGATAATCAGGATCTTCATGCGGCGGACGGCACATATCACGGTGGGACAGTGTTGGCGGAGGCGCAGGAGCTGACACTTCCCGCTCAGTATAGTAGAATTCTTCTTCATGATCGCTTTCTCCTTCTTTCTTCGGTCTGCAATCATAACATAATCTTTTATATCCGATAACACGGTTTGACACTCCAACCATGTTTTAGGACTGAATCGCAATGTTAAATAAAAATTTTAGAAGTTCAATTGTGGAGTTACGTAAGAGCTGCGCTGACACCGACCTTGCTTTGTGGCGGCACAGCATATGTAAAGGGCTCGTGTAGTAACTATATTGAAGTAATCAACCTTGTTATAAAGCCTTGTTACTTCCGGGTCAATAAGCTAGCTATTCAGCTGAGCAATACCACATCAATAGGTTAACTTTATTTAGAGTCAAATTACAAATAATCACGTTTAGTTAACTACTAAGTAAATAAGAATGTGCTTTTTCAAAAAATATATCAAACATACCCTAAATGTGTTTGTCTGATATGAGCTTCAATCGAGAAGCAGGTATTTGTGATGTAGCCACAGCCTCTCCAAGTACATTCGAACACAACGCTGTTTACCTGGAACCAATAAGAAAAATAACATGAAAAAACCGTTTATTTTTATTTAAATAAACTTTTAGATATGTAGGAAATAGCATGTGCATTCACAGTAGTTTATATGAAGGTAACCAGTACATAGAAACAGCTCTAGGCCGTGGCCTTGCTAATGTCGTATGCCTCATTTACTCGCTCTTGTGCAATATTTCTACTGAACCACGCCCGCCATATTGCATGTCCAGTTTTATGAAGACAAATGCCTAGAGGTAATAGAATCTAATGACCTGATAACATAGCTTCGTTTGTTATAGCTAGATATATGTTTAATAATCAATCCACATTATTATAAATAATTTAAAGCTTCAAAATTGACGACACATGTTTGTTTCTTTTACCAGTAGAAAAGTAATAATTATATTATCTATCAATGTACTGTTATAATTTGGTAGGTAGAGCTATTTATTGACGTCAGAGTCGTGTGATGTCAGGGACGCCAATTCGGCGCTCGAAGCTAAATGCTCAATGCTGGGTAGCTAAAGCTGTATCAAGTGCATTTAAAAGTAGGTTAGGTCAGAGGCATGAGGTAACAGAGCGGGGGTGTCGATCTAGGTCACGTACCACCACGGCCAAGGGTGGTTGCGAAGGTTGCGTTCATCTTTTATATTCTTAGCATTCAATAAACACATTCCCAGAAAACTTAGAAATGTTCCAAAAAATAATAATTCAGTACCTACCTATTGCATTTCACCTTAATTACGACAAAGGGTATGAATCAACAACGGACTCGAGGATCGAGGACAATGTTCCCTTTATGCTACGTGACCTTATTGAAATAATGATTACTCAAATTAACGAATCGAAACGGATTTTACTGTTATAATACTCATGCTTAGTCAGAGTAGAATATGTAAAAACTTCTACAATAAAATTTTAAAACAGCCCATCAAGTAATTTGAAACGTGGCAAAACAAATGTTATATCAAAATATAATGATGGTTGGTTTAGGAGGGCCCAACCCTCAATGCACCACTGACCTACTTTGAGGCCCTCGATAAACCAGCCTGGTAACTAGGTAATAGGTACCTAACGAATAAAAATCTTGAAACAATGTATGTACTTATAAGGCAGGCATTACATCTATGATTAAAAATACATTTTCTTTGAAAATTTTGCCACTTGGATTTAGTTACATAAAGTTTTAAAGACAATAAAATTCAAAAGTAGCACGTGTAATTATTACGTAATTAAATGATGTGTATTAAATCTAAGAGAACTATACTTATAGATAAATGCATTTAAATTCATAATAGACATTGGCTTTTAAACTAATGCTTTATATAATATCTAGGTAGCGTGAAGCGTCCCTGAGAAATGCAGCTGTGTGCTATCGCTACAAGTTACACGTGCCGGAACTTTTCAATGTGTGCCGAGGATTGCAGTTGGATATGTATGCACTATGCAGTATATTAGAGCTATAAGTGTGCACACAGTGATGATATAATTTGAGTTGGCCGTGATGCAGACACGAGTATATTCAAGAATTATGTCTTATAATTAACTTATTTCAGACTACCACTTTTAATTTTTTTTAAATCGGTACCCCAATTTTGTTTGAATATTAAAACGACTTCACGTTTTTAAGGTTACATTAATTATTTTATATTTAAAAGGTATCTAATCGATGGTATTTAATTATTTGTTTTTGAATATTATCGTATTTCAAAACTCAAAATACAACGCTATACTTACATGAGACGAATTTTAAACTAAAATTTCCTAATGTTATAAAAATATTAAATCTGGGGACAACGAAGTCATTCTAAAATCCTACACCACGCGAAAATAAGAACATCATCCTTAGCATTAAGGTTTAAAGTCATGTAAAACAGTAATACATGCCGGGTAATATGCCGGTTTGTTGTTGCGCCATCTCTTTCTACGAAGAAACGCCGAGATGACTTATTGATTTGTTTTCATTGCATCTCTTTTCAGCATATGGATGCAATATATTTATATCTCGCGCAAGTGACCTTCCGCTTATTTACTTCGTGTATCGAGGCTAGATAAGCTGTTTTGGTGTCATCTCGTTCTAACTGTACAATGCAACGAGGAAGACTCTTTATGTTTCAAACGCACTGTCGACTGCGTTTTACCGGCTTAGTGGTATTTTCCTGCATTAGGCGGTCATCTGTTTTGCGCTATAACAGTTATTTCCAGCAACAATTAATTCAATTTGTGTATTAAATTAATAGCAATACATTAGATTGATCTTCAACTGGACTCATTTTTTAATTTCACTTACTTCAGTATGAGAAATACAGAAATTATAAACTGTTAAATCTAACAAAGGATAATAATAAGATCACGTGGCTAGACCGGCTTGCCAGTGGCACGTGTTTGAAAATTTGTCAAGGAAACACGATTTATGTTTACAACTATGCTTTTCCTGCTTATTTCTCGTGTGATTTGGAATGCATTGCTTGCAAAAAAGTGTCCGGTACGACTTTGTTTAATTTTTTGTGCATGTACACATTACACATGCTTATTTACCATAATATAACTCTATAAAATCGAAACTAAGCATTTTGCGGAATGCACCCCATGTAGAGGGGAATAGATGCGGCGGGTCAATGCACTGTGGAATGTTAATGTATGATTATCTTCATTCTTATTGTATACATTTTAAAAGGTACTGAAGTACTTTCAAAGTTGATTGAGTAGATGAAATTAAAACTGTATCTAAATTCTAATGAATGTAGACCCTCTTCTTATCATTAATTCCTGGTAATTAAAAATGTCATTTTAATATTAATTCTGTAAAGCTGGCATTATTTAATTTAAATTCTACAGGTGGCTTCGACCGAGTAACCAATCACCTTCCAAATAGGCCATTTACCCGCGCATTAGCTCACAAACATTGTACCCTCGAGGTTTTTTTTATAACGATACTCAAAAATTAAATATAAATTATAAACGTACATGGTACATGTATAGTGTGTTTGATGGAAAAATGCACAAACTAGACCTTATGCATTACATATAGATGGAAGACCTAACCCTACATAACAATATAACAGGAAGATTTTTGAACAATTGTTATAGTCCATCAAATTAGTCCAATGATTTTGAACTCGTATAATAAATAGGCAGTAACAACTAACGAAGGAGCAACAAAAGGTTTTGTGCGTCATATGAGTCAGCGCTGCTGGTATGGGCCGGCTAAGGTGGAAATAAGCAGCGATGATGAATCAGTGGAGCGGACAGTCGCCAATCGGGGCTGAGACGCCTTGCTGGTCACCGACCTCGACTGGTTCCGACATGTTACAGTTTCACTTTTTCTATAAACTCAAAGCAATCATCTACACCCCCAAACACAAAATAAGATGAAATATCCTATCAGTTCCAAATCTGGTTCAATGTGAAGCAATTATCCCGTGAATGTCACCACGTACATTTGGCAAATCTTCAAGATTTTAATTCTACGCAATTTATTATGAACGGTGTTCCGGAGGAATTCGTTGTTACAGATATTTTGATGTCGCATAAAGCTTATTTTACTTGCAAAATAGGCAGTTTATTGAACCCGCGGGACTACTCATTATCGGGTCTGATGAACTCGCCCAGCCATTGTTCCCGCCGTTCGATGGTATTCACCACCACGACATTTGGTTTGGTCACTGTGGAATTTGATTCAAGTATCTGTCGAACAGGTTTACAGACTTGCCAAACTATTACATACATAATATTATCTTAAACAATCTTGTCGGCGCCTCACCGCTATGCTTGATACATCAGAAAGCCTTTTTTACACACTTATATTATGGCGTACGGTCGGGCAAAGGCCTCCGGGCGAAAACCTCTAGGATAAAGACCTTCGACGATCATTGGTATCACTTGATATATAAATGTAAATAAGCCCTTGTGGTATTTTTTGGTTTATATCATATATGTGAAATGTTTTACTAAAATAATGTAGTTACTTACTTAAATATTTTTACATAACTATTATGATAATGAAATGAAACAAAAACCTCTCCAGCTTTTTGTTAACGTGCATATTTTACTATTTGCAAAATATCTATTTATCATGTTGATTGATTGATGCACATCTTGTGTTATGAAATATTTCATGAATTTAATAAAAAAAAGTTATCGATGTAAATTATAGGACGATTAGAAGTGAGAAGCAAGTGATCCTTCGAGATGTAAACATTTGAACTGTCAAGAACGGGCAGTGCTCCGGTCTTGGAGTCATTGCCCTGTCGATGCCGGTTAAAAAAACGTATTGCCCCCACCTACCCGATGACATTGCTCGACGTGCATTTATATCGAGAAAAATGGAGCGGCCTGTCTATCCAACTACCTGCTATAGTTAACGAAACTTTTGTTTGAATCTATGATAAAAGTAGGACTATGATTAAAGTGCACAATTCCAAACTAGGTTTTTTGGCTTAGACTCTTTATTCTGAATTCTAATACTCTAAATACAAAGAAACCCACCCACGTTATGATTGCATGTAAAAATGTTGCATGTCATTTTTTTGGTCAAATGTGCAAGACACTAAAACATGAGTAAAATGATCTTTTAATTTTGATATGATGTTCATTAACCAACTGCTCACTTGACATTACGGGGTTGAGCTGTCTTCTTATGTACGTCAAGGAGAAAAGGATAATGTTACAGATTTGGTTATACATATATGATTAGTATTTAATTAGTACTTTTGTTTTTGACAACAATGTCTACCACAAAAACGATAATGCATCAAGCTACCGATATGTACAGGGTTATTAGAACGAGGGAGTTGTGTGGTGTGTCGGGCGATGACCCGAAGAGCGGGACGGAAAGACAACAAAACTGAAGTTCGTACTTGCCTCTACGACGCCATTTCTCGCTAAGTTAACTCATTGTCAAAAAAAGAAAACAAAGGATTTATAATGCGCCCTAACAAGATGTTAAGGTTGAAGCACCATGTATTAAAATTAATAATGTCATAACTCATAGGTCAATTCAAAAATATTTTATAGTATGTTGTATAATTCAGCTATAATGATACAGTCGCACAAAGGACTCGGCTAATGCCGTATCTAGGTCACTCATATGGATGTAACCTATTTTGCGATTGCACAACAACAATCTCACAGCAGGTACCTACTTAAATAAGCTATTACAGCTGCAGCTGCAGTCGCGTCGTTATAAAGTAACCTTCTTTCGATCAATAAATATGCAGTTATTTGACAAGTTGCTTGAAGTATGCGTTTCACGTTTGTAGGAAATACAATGGGTGTAATTAGAAATGAGTGTAGCCTTAACTGTAGCATTGATATAAAATTCTGATAAATATAGTTAGTATTATTATCCATTAATTTAATTGCTTTGTATAAGGAAAATATACGGCGTTTTGCTATGAAATTATTGATTTTAAATAAATAAATTTGAGACTGCACATTAACTACCATACCTAATCTTCATAAATCATAGGATGAAAATAATTTGTGTGTTAAACAGAACAATAATGTGTAAAACGTAAACTATAAACACAAATATGTATTCGAATGTGTGTCTATATAGAATTTATGTGTTGCGTGTGTAAATAATACCGCCTCGGCCTCGCGCACGACCAGTTGCCATTTACACTTCTAACTGTTTACTAACTCCGAAGCAGGGAATGATCCGCGCGCTGTCTTCCGCGTTTTAAATATAGACCGCGAAGGCCGTGGTTTTATCTGCTGCGTGTTGAAATACTACACAATGCAACGTTATACAACCTTGAAGCGACGTCTTAAAACATGTTTTTTTTCGTTTCAGAGCTGATTGATCGTTACGGATTTTTGGAACATTGGAACAATTGATAAAATTATGTTCTTTGCAATTATATGAAACACCAGTGTAACATTCAACATGCAATCACTAAATGGAACGATTAGACATAGTTCTTTTACTGAGGCTGATGTTGTAAAATTGTTGTAACACTGCTTTGATATCTATAAATTATGCAATAAATAGTGCTCGAGTACACAACGATTCTCTAAAGGTTTAGGTGGTATTGTACAAAAATATATAAAATAGAAAATTGAGAAAATTACACACGCTAGAATAATATTGCAACGGGAAAAAAAATCAATTTGACTAAGTGTAAAACTAATGGTATGTATTGGATATGTATTGGAGAAAATTTTAAATTAATGAATCGTACCAACTAAATGTCATGTATCAGATTCGCAGCCTGTAGTTTAGAAAATATTGAAGTGGCTGTATAAATTCTTTAGAGGCTGCGTCGCGATGATTTGTACTTCTAATTATCTTGGCATAATTAGTTTGGCCGTGAGCACACGCGGAAGTTGTTCGCCACCTCTCCAGATAACAATTGGCTTATTTTATCATTGCTCAACGATAAGGTGGCCTTCGACAAAACACGTACTTTATTGACGTAGTCGTCGCTTTGGACCTCGTGATGTGATATTTCTTTGAAGATTGAATTTCTGACGTATTTCTTGAGGGTTTATCCGATTATAGGAAAATAATTTATTTTTACAGTTTTAGTAACAAAATAATTTATTTTTACAGTTTTGTGTATAATATATTTTTATAAGTGACAAAAAAAAATTCTTAATATTTGCTGTATTCGCAACGACGCGAAATTCGTTACTTTTACAGTTTATCTATAATAAAATCTCTGTCCATGCGGGATGTGGTGTGATTGATTTTTTACGCTTCCGACATTACAATTTACACGTGTTAGAGTGTGAATTTCAAATCTTGCTGTTTTCGTCTTTTTGCATAAGTGGGCATTATTTATCCTTCCTAATAAAACGTTTCCTTACAAATTGTCACTTATGTACAAGGCAATATAGCTCACAAGGTTATTGCAATACTTATTAAAAAGTTAAGGTTGCGTGGATCGTTAAGATTCAAGCTAAATTTGCAGTTTGCGAAATAATGCAGTAAATTTAATACTTTATTAAGTATGCTAGTTAAATGAGATAAATGTATTTTCATGAAAATAAAAATAGTAATCCACGACATACCCGGATTTGTGAATGTGAATAAGTACCTATATCAGTTGTGCAATTCGGTGAACGTGCAAAAATACAGTGCCGGGTTGATGTAAACTTTAAAAGAAACTGCTATGTTGACGTGCGTTGATGTGATGATTATGCAATGAGTGCATACCGAGCACGCCGTGATGCAACCCGGCTGTCTATAATTGTAGTCCACGTCAGAGCGGTCGCGGTGGGCGGAGACCGAGCCCTCGTGAAGCCATTCATCAATCGCTTTATAATACATACATTATCTTGCAATATTAATAAATATTATTCGATACAACTTTGGAGATTTTTAGACTCTACATTCCTAGATAATATGCAACTTACTATGAAATAATCTTTTGCATTTTAGGATTCTTTCACTGTATTCATGGCATCTTAATTTGAGACGATCGTTTTATTTTGAGAAAACTCTTTAAAATACATAATGCAAAAATTTATTGTATGCAGAATATTACCGAGGTCTTGCTTGGTTATAATAAACGTGTCCTTAGTCAAGGTCTGCCAGCTGGCGTCACTCCTACTCTCATACAATATACACTAATATATTCATATATTATAACAGATGGTAACAACTTATCTAGTCAACATAAACTGTTTGCATTTCCTTTATAGGGATGTTAATACAATTTTCAAGTACACTGCACAATTAGAATGATTAGTTGTTTGCTGACGCAATGTTTCGTGGTGGTTGTGTGGGGTAAATGGTGCACAAGAACAGGTTCTCACTTCACATGTGTCGGGCAGTGTGCGGGTTCGGTGACCTCCCAGCCCGATAATCCGAGAACTGACACCGAGAAAAATTATACTCAGGTAAGTATAGACCGGATATCAGATGATGCATCAAGCGCACAATTACCTGCACGATTGCCCTTCTTGTATTACACCTTTTGTGTCCAAACGACGAACTAAGTCAATGATTTTTATATAATGTTACCGGCCGGCGCAGGCGACGGTAGACAATCTGATTATTTTTAATTTAGTGATTCGTTCAGTAGCTCGCTCAGCTCTTAAGAGATAAATTCATAAAAAGTATAAAATGTTGGCATAGATGCGTAGTAATAAAAGTGTCATCGAACTTGTGTTGAGTAAAGTTTATTTTCTTGCTTTTTGCAATCACTAATACGCCATTTCTGAGGAACAATTTTCAATAATATCCACATGAGATTTACACATAATGATTGCGCAGTTGCCAGGCATCATGTGATTATTCATTTGGCGACATCATGTCTCGGAATACTGTCATTACTTCTTTTACCAGTAATAGTTTCAGCATTACCAGTAAGTGGAAACCGCAATAGAACTTACGTGATTTCAATGCGATAAGTTAATTCATTTCTAGGAAAGTGCTAAATCAAAGTTTAGAACTAAAATCTATTTTATACTGACTTTCCACATCGTGTAAACAATTTTGTATTGATAAATTGTGTTTATAAATATTACAAAAATAATTAACATCGTTCATTCCCAGTTTATCATTAAGACGCTTTTATTTTCTTTATACTTACATATTTCATTACATATAAAAGTAGTAGTTTGTTACGAAGCAAGCTAGATATCGCATAGTATCCACAAGGCCAAAGTGTAGATATTAAAGATTATGTATACCTACTCCGTATATAATGATCATTTTATTGCTCACTTAAACTGTGGCTACCATTCGTTTCGTGTAAATAGTAGTTACGTAAGTGATGTACATAATAGTGAGATGAGCAGTTGTGACTAGCGGTACGCCCACGGTATTTTGGCGTAGATACAAGGTTAGCGTAGAGCGTGGGACTGAAATGTTATGCATGCCAATTGGTACGTACTGTTGCTCGTGGATAGTTTTTTTTTGCTATTACGTCAAAGATGCATGAATGATTCGCGTTGTGATATGTATAGAATACAATTTTCTAAACAATTGCCAAATTTTACTATCAAAATGAAATGTAGAGCTCCTCATCTACGCAAATTCAAATTCAAATTCAAATTCAAATTCAAATTATATTTATTTGCAAGAATGTAGTTACAAATTTTAGATGTTTTGATTACAATATTACGTGGCTAATACATTCTACCCATTGATTGGGAGTGCAAATATTAAAAAAGAAAGTTGATTAGTTTAATTATTTAAATGTTAATGTAATACAATATTTTAAAATTTTTCTTTTTATTTAACTACTTTTTTGTAATTTAAATCGACATATTGTATAGTTAAAACGTTTATTGTACTTTTTAACACATAAATTATACCCATTGATGTAAATTATAAATATTGAATATAACACTATTGTTATGATAAACAGTGTTTCATTATTTGACCTCTTTATGCTTAATAGTAAGTTTATTACTTAGTTGAAACTTTTACTGTTACATACTTACTCGTGTGTTGAAAATATTAAAATTTATTAAGTACTTTTCTAATGAACTAGAAGAAAAAAATATTTTCTATTGTTAGGTTCACCTTATCTTTACATAATTTAATTTGTAAAGCTGTACTTTCTTAAATTCATTGTACGGTAGTTAAGAGAAAGTCAACGAATCTCGTAAAGAACAGATGTATATAATCATAAATATGAATACATATTGAATTGAGTGAAGCTAGATAAAATCTGCAACTGTAGTCACGATGCCAACATAAATGTATTTATGACAATTTTACAATGGCGTTGCATAATACGCGACCGCAGTACTGCACCTTGACATTGTATGTGCGACAGTGCGACACACTGAACCGTCCACGTGTATCGTTAATCATTATACATATTATACTTTCGATATTATGTAATGAGCAAACTCACATGTGTATACTGTACGCATTACGTTTTAATACTCATAATATGTTCACTTGCACTCATTTATTAGGTATTACATGTACAATATACAACAAATATACACCTCTCATTAAACCACTCAAAATGTTAAATACACAAATGATTGATACCTAATAAATTATATAATTCGTTTTCTAAAAATGCAGATTGCAGATAGAATCTTTTCACATTATGTTAAAATAGCTCGCGAAAAGAGGTCATTTTGTCATATTATTAACTTTCACTAATGAATATACTGTGTGAATAACTTTTACTTTTTTTTGGTTCAATTAAATGAGTAAAGTTGTTTTGGTTCAATAAGATTGCATGGATATCAAAATAATCATAATATGCTTTACATGTAAATTGACTTGAAGCATTATGTTTGCGAAACGAGGAATAGGAATTGCAGCGTTATTCAAAGTTGTGATATAATGGCCTCTAACGACGGTGAACAGGTGTCTTGCAGTTTGTCCAGTGAAAGTTGCGTTGTTTGAAATACCAGCTCCAAAGATACGTAAATACAATACAATGGGGTTAATATCTACGCATTGAACAAAGACTTGCATCTGCGGGTCTTAGTCATTCAATTAATTGTGCGTCATAAATACTTTGTATTGCAATGAGTAGTTCCTCATTAGGCGAAACTTCGTTACAAATACGTATAAAGTGGTGCATTCAAAAACTTAAGGTAACAAAGACTCGTTGCGTACCAACTAAATAAACAAAGTAATTTACTCGAGCTCATATTTACTTGGTAGTAATATGAAAGCGAGCACGATTTGTGTCACGGTCTAATTGAAGTTGGTAACACGGTGGCCAAGCATATTAAACAAGATGTTTAATTTCACCCAAAATGATTTAAAATTTACGAAATGTTTTAAACATGTAAATTAGCTGTATTTTGAGATATCCCCTACATCTTTGTATTGTACATTTTTTATTAACATAACGACATTCTTACCCTTCATTGCGATTTAACTACAGTTTTTTTTATATATTTTAAACGAAAACTAGTCTTTCGTCCCCGTATTCACCAACAGCGTTATCCAGTAACCTGGGAAGGAAATAAAATGTAACTTAGGTCACGTTCCTGCCTAGAAACTTCAAACGAAAGTCTGATAGATGTCGACGTCATTCATTAATGTTATATTACGTACTACTTTGAAAGTCAATAAAAATGTTTACTTACCCTCCTCTTACGTGGATGATGATCTTCATAATCCATGGCAATACCTTCATCGCTGAAGGAGGATGAAACTGGCGGTGGGGAAGGGGTGCCAGAGCGCCACGAGGACCCCGAGCTGCTGCTTGCACCAGGAGAGACTGAAGAGCGGCCACCCCACGCACCTGAGGAAGATTATAGTTCACCCTTAACCCATATTTATTTTCAAATGAGATTGTAGAGATTCAAGGAATCCCTCTAGCTAACAATAATAGGTATAAGTATAAAACGGAAGTATAGCTAGCTACCCACTTTCACCCGAAAGCCCGTCTATTTTCTCGCGGCATACATATATACTTGTTCATTACAACAGAGAAGAAGATGAAACGTAAATTTTTACGATTCGAATTAGTCGGGTGTGGTTCTGCATCGCGATATTAATCACAGGCAATATGATAATATACTGTATTACCTGTGGTATTACTAAATACATAATTTACAATCTTTTTATCCATCAGTATTTTTACTTCTGTTCTATAAACAAAAAATAAAAACATATTATTCAGCATTTTTGCTTTCAAATTTAAAAAGAATTAATGTATGAGTTTCATAGGTTACATATTGGGTCGGTTGTTCAATAATGGCAATCTGTAGAAGAATAGAAGTAGCAATTTGGTTAGATCTCGAAACGCTATGCTAGAGCACTGCTGTGTCGAATACCTGTCTAGACTATGTCTAGACTGCAGTCTAGACGATATCATCGTTTTGTAGATTTTACATAAAACTAAGTTAAATTAAACATTTCTCTCACATGTATATTGTATGTATAAATTTATAACATACAAACGGTAAGCATTCGTAAGCGACGTTGAGATTGCTCGCGTCTAGAACATTCATGGAAGACAATCTGCAATTTGCTTGCTAGATGGGAAAGTGGAAAGCTACGAGTGTGACTTAGCAGGTAATATTAGTTATATAACGTTGCTGCTATACGTTACATTGAGTTACAACGCAGCTGGCGTAGCACGATCAAGCTTGCATAATAGTTAATCCATTGATTAACTATTAACATTTTAGTAAGATGGTAATAAAATCAGCACACTGAATCAATATTTTAATTTAATTTTTTAAAAAGATTTCGTACTTGGCCTGGGTGAATTTGGAGAGCAGCTTAAGGACATAAGCACGAGAGCCGCGTTGCATTCGTTCATTTGATCGTCGCGCTCGCCGTAGCCCAAGTCGTAGGAGCTGCTTGGTCCGCGTTTGCGAGATCTGTAAACAATAATCAAGCGATAAGTACAATCATAACGATTTATTTACCGGAAATTTAAAATATTACAAAATAGAATGCAATGTATAAACAATTTTTGCTATATGTACATATAGTTCAATCAATTGAATATAATGAATGAACAGCAAATATTTGTTAGTAGATCATTCTCGATAGTTCGATGAAATACTGATGCGAAAAGTTCATCAGTTCAATTACAGATTGAACCCCGTCTGGGCGGATTAGGTATTTGGGAAAGTTGCGTAAGGACGAGTCCTATGATCCCGCCGCGTCTGGCCGCTCACCCCGCCATCACCAAACCGGAGTTCGTTAGACTTTGACGCTAGGATAGGTCAAGAAATATGTATAAAAATAAGTAATCTTTTTTATCACTCAATACATTATTCACGTAAAATGCACTGTTGCCGTATAGTGATAACTATGTTTTACCTATGTTTGTCCGATAAGATAAAAGTGCAATTGCATTAATTTGTCTTTTAATAAAAACAACGATTATTTGTAGTATGAAGATTAAAAAATATTGTTATAAGATATAATTTTAGAGTGTGGGTTGTATGTTTTGAAAATTCTATGGTATCAACTATTAACCGTATAATTAAGGTAAAATCAAACAAAATTTTCGCTCCTGTTAATTTTATTATTAATTTATTATAATTTATAATTTAAATATAAACTGAATATAGAACACAATTTCTTTCCCCACACAAAGCCTCAATCAATCCAGTGATCGAATAAATTTATTATCAATAGGCTCGGGATATCAAATAATACGTAGAATGAATAGACGTCCTCCATACAACCGTCTTACCTAGGTACATTGACTCTATCTAGAGAACACTGACCGTAGAAGCAGAAAGCTGTTTTTTATTTATAAAGGTGAGCCCTAGCTCAAGTTGTTTAACTTTTATATGTAGTTAGAATTATATATTTTGCATAGGTTTAATTGTGGTTTTGAACTTTGAACAAACTGAATTTTTTTTGTAAGTAATCATTTTTTTCGCTAGAGGATGTAAAATGGTTTTGTTTTTTAGGCACAGCTAAGATGTAATGCGTAGTCTGTCGACCTTAATGCACCCCAGATACAAGGTGTGTTCACCCCGTGCGGGCACGACCTTCCGCAGGTCGCTAGTCGCTACTCGCTATCCGATCTACTGCTTTATGATTATATTATTATCAATCAATGGTTATTTACTTATAACCCTAAAATTATAAAGTAAGGTTAATATTTTGGTCATAATGCTGAAGTCATCAAATTTCATCAAAGTATTGGTCTTCGATTCAATTATGCATCAAATTCGTTTCGATTTAAGAAATTTATCGTGTAAATGTACGAAATATTTTTAGTTAACCATGCTGCTAAAGATTCTCTGCTCGCCAACTGAACGCATTCTTTATAAAAATAGCTGATGATGTAACGTCCCTTATATCTCTAGGTGTTGTGAAATGTCCCTGATAGAAATAGAAAAAAAAAAAAAACATATTTGCGACCTTCTCGCATACAAAATAAATATTAATGTAGTAGGTATTTTAATACATATTATGTACAATGAAATCGTAACGTTCGACACAGGTATTTTACGGTTATAAATTTGAAAATACCGTAGCTAAAATAGTGAGCACGTGAATCGTGACTGATAAATAAATTTGGTAAGAAAATGTGTTAAGTTAGATAACACAAATGAGATGACGTGTGACGACTAGATAAATATCAAAACATATTTAAACAAGTGACCTCGTGAGCCAAGGTTCCTTGTAACTTATGTAAATCGATTAAAATTTTAATAGTATCGTGGAGCCGGTCGCCGGTCGCCGGTTGCCGGCCGGCAGCTGAGCACATACGAGTAATGTTTACTTCTACTTTGCGATTGTGACGTGTGACGTACAGCGAGTGCAGAGTAGGCGATACACGCCGCACGCCGCGGCCGCACACGTAACATTGAGAACGACCTTGCTGCTTGTTGCTGCGCTGCCGATATGCCGGCTTTCATTAAACTTATTATAATAGGTTGCTTACATAAATTACGACGACGTGAAATACGATGAGTATACTTCATTAAAATTGTTAAACTGTAGAAAAATAGAATTATGCAAATTTTTGAGATTATCGAAATTTATTGACAATGAGCAATAAAAAAGATGTTTACTGTTATGGTTATTATTATACATAGCCATATTAGTCCATTGAAAAGTTACATTTGGGGTTGCGTTTTTTAGAGGACGCTATTTTATTTTTGTGATGTGTAGGGGGGGTCAGTGTGAAGCTAAAACCAAGTTTGTGGGGTCGCCACCCTTGTCCCACGGCCGCCATCTTGAAAATAGCGGCTGAAATGGTTTTTACGATGTAACTCTTAAACTATTTATCTGATAAAAAAAATTGTTAACAATATTTGTTGCAAATTAAATTTTCTACAACTTTGGTCCAGTAACTTTTTATCGTAGAACTAGAAATAGAAAAGTTATAAGCGAAAATGTTCAGAAATTAGAGATATTTATATTATTCAATAAAACTTTTTTTTATCATTTTACGAAAATATGACATAAGACCATTTTTGGAGATTGTTTTTCGAGGAACAACTTTTATGTACAACATTTTTCCATTACGGCAATAGCTAAGGTTTTACAGCGCTCTGAAGTGAGTACTATTTTTCTTTACTCTTAACTATACGTATATTGGCCCTTGGCTCTTTTCCCAGACTCCAGCACAATGGAAGCACACTGCAAAACATTTCAGCCGCTTTTCGACGTAAAAAAAACGCGCTTCCAGACTCTTCCTCCTGGGTGGCGGGGAAAAGAGTCAATAATTCATTAAGTATAAATAATATTGCAAAATTAATTATTAAAAAAATTATAATAACAAAAAAAAACAATAACTGATTACAAATTATTATTAGTATATAGTATAATATATGTATACTGTATAGCTAAGAGTACTGAAAAATAGTACTCACTTCGGAGCGCTGGAAAACCTTAGCTATTTACTTAATGAAAAAATGTTGTATGTAAAAGTTGTTCCTCGAAAAATAATCTACAAAAATGGTCTGATATAATTTCTTCGTAAAATGATAAAAAAAGTTTTATTGAAAAATATAAATATCTCTAATTTCTGAACATTTTCGCTTATAACTTTTTTATTTTTAATTCTACGACAAAAGTTACTAGACCAAAGTTGTAGAGAATTTAATTTGCAACAAATATTGTTAACAATTTTTTTTATCAGATAAATAGTTTAAGAGTTACATCGTAAAAACCATTTCAGCCGCTATTTTCAAGATGGCGGCCGTGGGACAAGGGTGGCGACCCCACAAACTTGGTTTTAGCTTCACACTGACCCCCCCTACACATCACAAAAATAAAATAGCGTCCTCTAAAAATCGCAAGGTTAGGCCTAAATAATGTAACATTTCAATGGACTATATCTAATGTATAAGATTTATAGTTACTAATCACGTGTGGCGTTTTTTACGATAACTTCAGTAAGAATATAATATCTTTGTTTATCGCCAATCGTGTTAGTTCGCTCACCGAATTTAGCACTTGAAAAGTACATTTTGTCAAATATCAATACGTTTGCTGCTTAGTAATGATTGATTGATATTTTTTCCGAGTTAAATGCAATATTGTAAAAAATATACTTAGACAAAATTCTAAAATGTTAAAATCAAGTGCCTGAATTAGACAAATAAGTCTGCAAAAAACAGGTACAATACAAAAGCTAGTTCGGGTATGATATCATTTACCGCCACAAATAGGTGCTAGTTGCGTTAGGTCATGATGCATTTTTTTGCTCCACTAAAAGTAAATACCGAATGCGATATGCTTCGCGTTCAATACTGAATGTAGCCTAATTTTTATTATATCTAAATATATTTATGTTCGTTTGTATACATATATTATTATTTATGCAGTTAAAAGACATTAAAAAAGGAAAAAAATAAGTTTGTGCTTTATGTTATAACATTTTTATCTCGATCAAAATATCGTTCCGATGTTTACACGTACATGGAAATGAGAAGAAATATAATTACTGGGATAAAAATAAAATTTCGTGGTAATTACTGTCAATGTATCTTAAATACAACTATTGTCCGGACACAAAAGGGTACAGCGACCTTGAATATTGCAGAAACATTAATACTTGTCATGATCTGAGACTGCCTCTACCCGTTAATATATTTGAGATTGAATAATCACGTTATGCTTTAGATTATTTATACGAAATTTTAACACATTAAATTGTTTTATTTATATAATAACTAACTATATGAAGGTATATTTTTGAGTAGTTCGATTTGATTTTGATTCTTTCCACATTTAGTATCTACATATTTGTATATATTATGTTTGTTTTTATTTCATTTACAGATTTCATGAATGTATACCTATTGTCTAGTTATACATTTATTACCTTACTTTACATAAGGGAAATTCTCAAAATTGAAGTATATGTAAAAACTTGGAGGAAACTTTTGGAGTGGGAGTCGAGCATGCTTCGGCACGAATTGGGCCACGCTCGCACCGGGGAAGGTACCACACCCTCACAGAATATCGGCGCCATAGTGACAGTTTACTGTCGCGTTCCGTACGGTGAGTGAGGGGTCCGGAGGCCCACATCCCTTCCCATCCTCTCCTTCCCTATCCTTATTCCCTCCCATCCTCGCCCCTTCTACCTAACTCCTTCCAAATCCCTTTGAGGACAGCAACACATCCACTTCCCAGTGGAGTGGATGCTTATGGGCGGCGTGTATCGCTTAACACCAGGCGACGCGTCTGCTCGTTTGCTATCCAATACCATAAAAAAAAAAAAAAAAACTTCAGAGTCACCAGATTGCCTTTAATGTTCAGTTTCGAAGAATAATTACATAATTACATGCCAGACTTTTTGTTCCCACAAAAGGGGTTATTCCACCTAAGTATAGGTAGGTCACTGGAAAGTCAACTCAAAGTTGAATACTCCCAATGACTAATCGATCACTTATTATTATGTACGTTTAAAACATTTTTAATTATTAATACATGAATAATACATACAAGCTAAAATATCTGTTCAAATTTGGTATTGAATTTTATTCATACGATCTAATAAGTCTCACTAATTTAATATGCGTTATTAAAACACGTACCTACATACGGTTTTTGCATAATTGAATGCAACATTTTTAAACACTTTCTCTACGTCGACGGCATACCTTCACCTGCTAAATGAGATAACGGTGCTTACAACACGAACGAAAGCAAACGTGTGCCCAACGAGAAAGTGACTCCATTACCTTTCCTTTGCTGTGCTCCTTCTCTTTCAATGTTGCGCAAACGCATGCTAAAAGTTTATAATGAGATTTTGGTATGAAATTTTTAGAACTTGTGATGTATATTTAAATATTACATTTGGTTCGTAATTATTATGAATTAATCAAATGATGCGATTGTTTCACTGAATAAATTCATTGAATTATTTTGCCTTACCATGCGTGTTTTAATAAATTCAATCCTCATTGATTAATGATTAACAAAAGAAAACGTAACTATGATATTAATTGGTTAGTCTGTCCATGTCATCCGCCCATGACACTCGAATATATCACTCATTTACATACAACGTGCTAAAATCTATTCACCCACCGTTTTAGACATTCACAGAGTAGATATTGAATAATCTAATCCACGACCAATCTATACCTAAATATATAATAAAATCGTAGCAAAGTCAAAACTGTTCATTGAATATTTTTTTTAAAGAATACTTGGGCGTGATCTACGTCCGTGCTAATCTCAAAAAGAACTGCATGGATTTACTTCAAATTTGGTACAGACATAGGTAGACCTGAGGAAGGACAAAGGATAGGTTTTATTCCGGAGAACCCACTGGAACGGAAACTGCGGGTTTTTTTTACTACGCGGGCGAAGTCGCTGGCGGAAAGCTAGTATTTAAATATATCCTATGTTAGTGCGGACAAATTTATTTCATGCACATAGAATGGAAATCATGGACGTGTTTTGCACGTTAGTTATCACGCCGAGGATCAACATTTAAATTGGAACGAAGGGCGTGATAAATGGCTGTTCACTTGCGACATCAAAATGCGTGTTGTACAACTGCAACTGGCCCACTAGCGGCTAGCCGAGTAAGGACGCTACTTGCATTAGGAGTTAGGACGTTTAGGAATGCTACATTACATTGACAAAGCTTAAGGCTGCTTAACAACAAGGTCGATATGTGAAACTGTTTTCCATATAAATTTCCTAAAAATTGTGTAGGTATTTTCATTGCTAATCGCCAAAAAATAAGTACAAAGCAAAAAATCTGTATTACAACAAATTAATCTCAATGCTCATAGAATGCTTATTATCAACACTTATCAATTGAATAAATAATAATATCAATAAAACAAAGAATACATTAGTGTGTTCATACCACACTTTCCTAGTGTGTCGTAGCGTTCCATTTTGAAACTGGGTCACTATGTCATGGCGTTCGCACCAAGTAGGTACTACGCGAGTGAGGCGCCATCTTTGAATTTCGTTTAAATGCACGTAACAAAGTTATAGGTGGGGTAAGATTTGGCATTGTAATAATGTTGATTTTTAAAGAATTTAAAATCAATTCGAATCATCCTTTTTATTTTATAGGATGTCGTCATTTTTAATAAGTACCTACCTACCTATTTTAGAGAAAGTGAACTTATCATAAAATACCGTTACTTTAGTGTATTTACTTTATGAATTTCATAAATTAATATGTAATAACGACTTTATAATAAAATATAATTCTGATGCATCGCACGTTTCCTTAAAAGAGTATATCAATCAAATTATTGAAGGTGAGTTTTTGCGAAATGTAACTACTTCATTTAAAATCTAACAAAAAAAATAATAATTGTAGAACCGACAATTTCTGCAAACTTACTCAGTAATCTGATTTATTTTTTATTTCGGCAATGGTTGTGAAATTTCGTCTCAGAGGTAGAGGTCTCGCCTCTCACCGGCATGATGAAAAGTGAAACTGTGCCGTGGACGAGCGTCACGTCGCGACAGACATTTACTGGCGTTTGTTCCGGTTCTTTATGTACCTATATCAAATAACAGTATACTGCTAAAAATTCTGCAAGCCCTCGTATAGGTTATTACATAACCTATAATTATTTTGGTAGTAGATACATAATATTTATTCAGACCTATTAATACCTACTAATTATCCCACCGGAATTTCACGGTTGGAATTTTTTAATCGTTCACATTGTTACATTGTCTGTCCCTCTCTGTGATACGAGGAGGGGTGTGGGCTGCGGGAGGTGATTGTAGAATGTAGGCAAGTGTGACAAGGACACGCCCGTACTCCGCGCTAAGCTAACACTTCCATCTAGTTTCTAACGTGCTTGATTCGGATTTCGCAACTAGCCGCGCACCTCCACTCTACCGATGCACGATTGTAAGCGATTACACCTACGTTACAAGTACATACAGCAGTATCTGGTGCATGAGAAATAATATAAGCGTCGATACGAGGTCGAATACGCTGTATGACAAAGTGTTCTTTGTTTTCTTTGAATCATTCGGAGCCTTTACTTCCGTTTTAGCAATAAAGGTAGTCAGTATACCTAGATGATAATTGATCGAAACACGCGAAAAAGAAGATAAGGGAAACATTGCAAGGTTACTTAGTTTGCAATAGAAATGAAACGGCCTTCTCGCAGTTACCGGCGCGGCGAGGTGAGCCGCTAATCCAAGGCAACATAACATCGGAATAAATTTTTGTTAATGATTCTCATCAACTGTATCTGTGACTGTATGTGGTACAAGCCGTATCAATTACAATGTTATCGTTTCGTTTTAAATATATTTGTATTAGATTGCCAAGTGGACGCTATTGGCCGAGATTAAAGGGCAACTTAGAACAGGAAATAGATGAGTAATTTACGTCAATAATCCTATAAGTACTTGTGTATATATTGCAAGTAATGTTTTTTAGGAATAAATAAATGATACCTATGTATCATTCTGTACAACAAAAGCGTAGAGCGAAAATCATAGCATTAGTTGGTCTGTATACATAAATTGTTTTTCATTTCATGGCGCAAGAGAGTTAGGAAGGCTCTGTGATCACTAATTTTATTTTCATTTTTTTATAAAATTCTAGTTTACTTACACTTGCATATGATGTGCTGGGACTTCGATGGTTGCAGAGGCGCGGCGTCGGTCTCCAGCCATGTCTGCAAGTCTTGCGAAATCGGTGTCGACATCAGCTAACCTCGCTGATTTACGCGACTCCAATAGTCTTATTTCCTCCAATCTCTTTTTTAGCTCTATTGGCACCTGAACAAAGAAAAATGACACATTAGAAATGACACTCCTTTTGTTTGGAGGATAATTATTATATAGGTAGTTAGTTGCTAGTTAGTCTTAGTTAGACTAAAATATTTTGTAAGTCACTCGTGTTTTGGTCTTTTTTTAGCATTAGCATATCATTTGCAGAACAAGCTTTTTATTTCACGTCATCTGCCTTTTTATTATGTAATGAACTAGAGTTAGCAACAAGCTGGGTGTAGGTATGAGATCAATATTGGCGACCTTCGAGCGAGTTGGACGTGACGTCATGACCTAGCGCAGTTGGAAGTGGAGCGAGATGCGTTCCGTGTCACAAACTTTGTTCTTATGCAACCTTTGCTTAATCAATGACTCGAATAGCCTGTTGTTTATAGCTCGCAAATTATTTCAGTTATTTTAGTTGTCATCAAGGTCAAATCAAATTTGTTTGAAAAAAATCCGAATATTTATACTTCTATCCAAAAATGCAACAGCCTTGATTAAGTTGCTACTTGTAGTGTCATGCAGCTTAATATTTAATTCATACAAAAAAGGGCAGATTTTCATTTCTTTTAATGTAAGTTAGGTATGTATGAAATAAAAACCATATTTGGGGCGAATGACGCACATATTATATATAAGTATGTAATCGGCCGTGATTCGAGTGAATTGATTAATAATATGTGGAATAAACATTCAATTAAATATACTTGTTGACATTGCTTGTTTTTTGTCTTATGCTTCCTTCTTCGAGATCGAACAATTGACACGATATTATGCGCGTGTGCGCCAACTGGTTTATGGTCTCTATGGGCGTATTCAGAAAGAAAGCTTGAAACTTATAAGCGCTTATAAGCGCTTATCGGCGCTTGTCAGCGCTGTCAACCCGCGCAGGAAAATATATGAACATGACAAGCGCCGATAAGCGCTTATAAGTTTCAAGCTTTCTTTCTGAATACGCCCTATGACTGCATATATGTACCTACGTTTCTTTCATACGTCAGCGAGATTATAATTATTGTTACATACAACATTTTTTTACTTAACGCAAGTCCTATATGCGTCATATTCATAAATTGCAACCATATTTTCCTCTTATTGGGATTTACGTGCAATTTTCAAATGACTTAGCTTTATTACTTTTATCAATGGCGTATTAGGTACCATAAAACCGTTTCTATTTCGCAATCTAAAATACTAAAAATAGTGCTAAGTAGTAACTCTACATTTGCTAAGTGGACTGCTGAACATAACGTTTAACCTCGATTGATTTAAATTAACTGTTTAGAATCATTAGCCTAAATTCCTATCTTTAATAATTTTGTTGTATTTGACAATTACTTTCCCTTATATATTTTGTTATATATATGTATGTGTGTAGGTAATTCTTCGCATAATTTTACGTCTTTTACTTATTAGTTCGGTTCTACCATGTTATACTGTTGCCTTTTATGAGAGCCGGATCTACGATTGCAGTGAACGTCGGCTTTGATCACAATACTTTCACTTTTTAAATGATTTTATACGCGTGGCCCGACTACGATTATTTTGGAAGATTGAAAGTTACAAATCATGATATTTTGGCTCTTTCGGTTGAAAAACGTACCTTTGTGTTTTTTATTTCATAACATCAAATAATTCTTAAGAGTTGAAGTCTTGAAAATATTATTTTACACGACTGACTACTTCGCTCAAATCGTGAGTTATTTCATGGTTATTAAACAACTGCGATTGGATTGCAATTTGCAACGCACAGACATTGTACAATCTGCAAAAAGGCATCCCATTTATATGTAGTTTTATGTTATTTTTATCATTGTGAAAATGCGATCGAAGGAAGTTATTTTTGACAAAGTAGGGCGAATCTAAAATTGTGTTGGAGTTTATCCGGTTGTTAACAGGTAGTAAACGTGCGGCTGCGCAGCTGTATAGTTTCGTGTCCCCCCCAGGCCCCACTCCCAACCTATTCGCTTTGAGTACGTTATGTAAAAAAGTGACAAGCGTTGCACAATTGCTCGATCCGATGGCGAAACTTGGCCGCCCGCAAATGCCAGTGAAAGTCACCAAGTGACTTTGACACGATAACTGTTAATACTGCGTCATTATTATAGCATTAGACTTATTGAGCTCTTGACCAAATTAAGAAGGAGGAATTTACAACTAACACATACGCATTTCGGAGAAGCTTTCCATTCATTATATTTTATGGTTTCTTCTGCAGGAATGCATTTTATAAATTGAAATAAATATTGAGCAATAACTGCCGTGGGCAGTAATTACATATTAAAACATCAGGTTTATAATAATTAATGTCATATAGGTAATTGAGGTTCATGGTCATTAGCAGCGAATGTCGCAGTGTAGTTTCTAGTTCCTGGTTAATCTTTAGGTTAATAATATTTCAGTAAAATCATAAAAATATATTTTTTGTATTTGCAATGATGGAAATACATCTTATATAGACATTTTTTTAGATAGAGGTTTGTTATAACTCAGGAATTTAATTAGGTTACAGTAACAATTTAAAATACAGTACCTAGGCCCGGCAGAACAGGAATCTGGTTTGCGAAAGTTCAACCGGCTCTATTGCATATCGTTGCCGCTTCATGAAGCAAATTACGTGACGTGGGTTTAACATTTTTTATAAAGTTTCTTTGGCATAAATTGCCATAATTTGAAGCTAATTGATATCATTAACAATGGTATACATAAAAACGGAATACGGGTGTTTCGTTTGTTACATAGAATTAAAACATTGTAATAGGTAAGTATATAAAAATAATAAAATATACGTTTTTAAATATAGGTAATGTATCGATTAGATGATTGTATAATTATTAACCATCAGTATTAGATTCGTTATGTAGGCGTAATTATAATGGCATTGTGTTAGAAGCGAAAGTTATCGCGAACAAGTGGCATTGACTGCAGCGTCCACGCAGCGTCTAACGAGTCATTGGCTGAATGCGTGTGACGTGCGTACTGCGTGGTGATAGCGGGTAGCATATGCGACGAAGCACTACGTATGTTTATTGTATTATGTTCTTATATGATTTACAGCAAATGATCTTGTTTATCTTTTTAATATGTATGTATGTTCACTTTAAGCTAATGTGTTTTAACTTTAAGTATCAATATAATTTATTTCTATAAGTAAAACATTATATTATAGATTACCTAGTTATTAAATATTACAATATACTAAATTATATTAAAATATATTTACAACAATAGAATAAATATTTTAAAACAGGAATCTGTGTTTTTTTTTTGTTTCTCTTCGTTATTTATATTTGTTTCAATGTCAAGAAACGAGTATTATGATTATGAGTTGACTTACGTAACACGGAACAGCGTATAATCAATATAAGTTAATATTCTACATTAACTGATACGATTGCTAAGTGCGCAATAAATTTAAATTATTAGGTGTTATGGAATCACCCATTTGTTGATTGAAATATATAAAAGTACAATCAAAATATCCATAAATGTTACATAAAGTTAGGTAAGAGTTAGGTAGAGTGACAATAATTTTAGGTGTATAATTTATCTCGTCGATAACATCGGTTTTTATTACTGAATGGATAGTACAAGAACAGGTAGCTCCGATTCATGACATCGATAAATGACATCGATATATTTGATAACAATAAATTAACTTAAAGTATAGTATTGAATGCAAATTTTTATGAGGAAAGAAAGACGAACACAAATAATTATCTCCCATTTAAACAATTTTTTTAGGGATATTAATTCTCAATATGTATTCCATAAGGCTGTTGCAGTCACCTTGCATGTTGACATGCATGCATAAGTAATTTACTAGATACTTGCGACTAAACGAATACACATAATCTGACAGACTGTTAGTCCTGTTTCACCTAATAGTTTTTTTTTAACTAAACTAGTAACTGGATAAAATATACTTTAGGATAAAATATTACACATTTGCATCATTTAATAATGCCAACGATTTATAATATTAAAGTACGTAATTTATAATTAACACGCAGCTCTATTTTACATTCTATCATTATAATATTATAATGCTATATATTATTTTATACTAAATGACAGAAATTTTAATTTCATAGTGGACTAGATTAAGTCAAAGGAATGAATGCACTGTTGCGAAGTAATATACAGGGTGTCCCACTGTTGGTATACTAAGCTCAAAGGAGGTTATAGTTTTGCATACGCTGAGTACGTAAAAAATACTTATAAAATTCCAGACGCATTTTTTTTCAGATAGATGAATTCTTAAAACTCTATGTGTACAACCATAACAAGCAACCCACCCAACTTTGCCACCAGTACGTGAGCTATCATTTAAGATTATGTTTTCATAGACAAAATGCTCACATTAGAGAAACAGTATATGCCGGCTGTGCGAAGCTAGAGAAGAAAACATGGATTTTCACTTATAATACCACAAGAGCTTCAAAATTATCGGGTATTTTCCGATAGGTTCGTTGCAAACAAATGAAGGAGTCAAGTTTTTAGTCAAGGTTAAAAAATCACGAGCGCGAAGCGCGAGTGATTTTTCCTGAAAAACTTGACGACTTTATTTGTTTGCAGGGAACCTTGAGGGAAATGCCAGATAATTTTGAAGCTCGTGTGGTATTCGGGGGATTATTTTTCCGTCCCAAATGTCGGCCAATAATTTCACAATTGAATTCAACCTGTCAGTTTGACGTCAACGACCAGAGAAAATTTTCAAAAAATTATCAGTATAATACCATGTAGGTTGTACCACGTGACGTCGAATGGTGCAATTCTATTGGTCGATATTTGGGTCGAAAAAATAATCAGGAAAAATTTAGCAAAAAATGTTTGACGTAATTTTGTTGTTTAAGTATTTTTTACGTGATCAGTGTATGCAAAACTACAAGTCCCTTCGCGCTTAGTATACCAATAGTGGGACACCCTGTATACCACCCAGAAATAGAAATCTAGGTAAACGGTAAATTATAAAGTATTATTTAATCTAATCGGATGTTAACTGTTAGATCAATCGACTAGTGCAGCTCGCGGCCTTGTATGATCAATGAATACTAAACTGCTAGCAAACGGATGCGATGGCAACGAGCACGCAAATGCTCTGCCCGGCTGCAACAGAACCTTGCCCCAAAAATTGCGACCTACATTTCATGTAAGTCAAAATGCAACCAGCGTTTTTATTACAGCCATTCTCCTTGAAATATTTATTTCATTAGCGGCTCGCAAAATTGCGTTAGCAATTAATTCAATCCTGTATTATAAATGAAGTCAGTTTTATCCATATTTCGTATCGTTCATTTATAGCTGTACGATTACGTTTTCTCAAGTCATAAAATCAGGAAGTACGCTTGTGTAATAGTACATTGCAGCAACAAAGATAGTGCACCAATATATACTACGCTGTAGATGACCCCGATCCAAACAGCAGTATGCAGGACGAAGTGAGATGGCCTAGTTGGCGCGGCCACAGATACGGGTCACGACCCTATCCTATCGTCGCTTCGACCTAGATCCTATACGCTGAGTATGTACCTACTTTATTTCTGGACACTTGATAAAATATAGTATTAAACCCAATAAATAAACCAGTAAGTATAGAAAAAATAAAGTGATTGCTATTTAATTCGAATTTTCAATGGTTGAAACTTGGTTGTAACTGATTTGTTTGAGCTTTGTTCATAATCAGCGATACAGTGACGTCAATTCTGTAATTTCAGACACTACGTCACAGTATACGTAGGCGAGAAAGCGTAGGCACAACGTGAGTGTGACGTCACAGGCGCTTTTCTTTTGAAACGGTCGTAGGCAGCGAATATTTTATTCTTCGCATAATGGACATACATCGAATATTACGTAATTTGACGATGTATGTGCAAAAGAATGTGAGAAGATTTATTTCGACACGGCACCCGGTAATATGATGCCATAATCGAATCGTTTACATGCTAGGTTTAGAAAAGTGAGCGTTCACCTTGGGATAACTATGAGCATGGTCGTCCCCTCTCTATTCTATGTATCGAAACAGTATTATGTTCGTTTATGGACTCGGTTGCTGATCACGCAGGCGTCGTGACCCAGCCTGACCCAAAAACGGAGCGAGTCCACCGCGCCCTGAACACTAGTTGATAACGGACTTCGGTAACCTGTTCAATGCATATACACGCAACATGCGCAATGCTATTATACTTATTACACGGTTCAGCAGTGGGTCTCCGGGCTTTCCACTAATATAATTGACCGAACATTGCTTTTGCCTATTACGTCGCAATTGTTAAAACAACAAGTAAATATCATAAATTAATAAAAAATATATTCATAAAAAATACTATTTTTTATTTTATTATTATTTTGCATCTACCTTTGGCAATGTTGAAATGAAAGGTTGGTCTAAAAACAATAGAGCCTTCGAAAAGTCATGGCGCGCAGTTTTCGTGTTGCCAAAAAGGGAAACGCAAGTGGAGGTCGGGTTTTGATGCGGGCTGTACGTCGCCGGTTCAATATCATTATTTCTAGGTTAGTGGGTCACCGTGCCGGAGAGGCCCGCGCCGCGCACGCCGCGTGCAGCTTGTAATTATAACTTGATCTTCATGTACATAAAAAGACTTGGCTATAGTGCACCGATACGTATTTGCGGCCTCACGTCACCTTGCGTCACCGACATTTCACTGTACTCAGCCATGATTCTGTCGCTATGTGAATCATTTTTAACCTTTGCCTTTACCTTCGACTTGTACTTTCATAGTTTACTACCGTTTTACTTACTACCTATTGTTTTTTTTGTTAATATTTCAATTGTAGTAATATTTGTAGTTACGTTAGATATATATGATAGTAATAAGAGCTTCATTTCACTTTAGGCTATAATGACATTCGCCCACACAATAACGGTACCGGTGTAATCTAAAAACGAGTTATTTTACGTCGCTGACTCAGTGTACGAATTCACGGCTGACGCCACATATCTAATTCAAACAAGTTTTACAACATCGTATAGGAGTCATCAAGTATGGTGATGGTGTTTACACTATATTGTGAATGAATAAACGTTTAAATTGTTTCAGATAGGTACAATAACTGCTTCATTTTGCCAAGAGTTAGATAAGTGAATCATGAAACTATTCCAAGGCAAACACAATGAGGTCACTCACAAAGGGCCGGCCTTGCCTTCGCTACGGCTGTGGGAGGACAACTACATCATTGTCGAAAATACACCATTAAATTTCTAATAATATAATAAAATAAAGCTAAATCATACATAAATTGATATACGTTCATGTTCATCCAAAGAAATATCAGAATTAATACAACTAGGCTATCATGTTATTATTGTGTGACAGTTATATCTTTTTTTTTTTTTTTTTTTTTTTTAAGTGGAGAATGCATTTAGGCATACCCAGAGCGCTCGGGGAAAGGGCCCTGGGTTATGTCGGACTCACCCTGCAGAATGCAGGGACCTACCGACTAAACTCCACTGTGTTGCTTCAACAGTCTGTAAAGTTCAAACTTGAGACCAATATCTAAGTAGTAGTTAGACGTATAACGCTCTACATTTGCAACGGTCTTCTGACATCATTATATGGCAAATGATCTCGCTATTTCGGCAAAAGTGGGTCAAATACATTTATTACTTTATACAACGTATGCGCCGTTGGCATTTCAATTTTTGATGTTGTACTTGCTATTTGACATTAAATCATTGTCTGTTAACCTTTTACAGTTTTTAACTTTTCAAAAAATAACGATGATTTGAATTAAATTTTAACTATAAATTAATCTCTCTATTAGAATAATTCCTTTTGTGACATCATTATATTAATAGAACCATCGCATTTACACATATGATTGGATTTTTATAGCGGTAGAGTACGCAAGTACATCCGGCTCGCGACCGAGATTGTGGTCCGATCACCGATGCTCTATCTGCCTCTCAACAATGTTTTCTCACCGACAAACCAGCTAACAATACTATCTTATCTAACTTGATTTATTTAGCTACAGTATCACTTGTACTTGTAAGGTGTAAGACAGTGATTACGAAATGAATGAAAAATGGGGCCTTCTAAATTTAAAGGACGACGTCATGATGACGAGACTGCGTTGAATATTTTCGTTGCTACGAAAAATATAATAGTGTGAAGTGTCCTCATTTATCCAAAGAGTTAAAGAATTTGAGCTATAAATAAAAGTGTAACTATTTATATTTCTTCATGAAGTTAAAAAGAATTCTCACAAATATTAAGTGAAAATAACAACACACACGCGATAACTCCACGCAACACTTGCCATGAGCGCAAGTGTCTTCGGTATATGGAAATATTATATCAACTCGAGTGGAAAAAAAACTGGAAATCACATTTTTTATTCGCTATTGATTTACAATGTTTTCCCTGACAATAAAAGAAATACGATAATAATTAAAACATAAGCTGATAGTACCTAACCATTGTTATAGTTTCAATTGTTATATTATAAACGGTGTATTTTAATATTTAATATCAATAAAACACATATGTATGGGAAAGGTCGATGCTTACATTTTCACTAATATCTACCCCAAATACATGTTAACTAAATGAGATAATAAACTAGTCGTAGTTTCTGCTGTCCCAATTAGATATAATTGCTGATATGACTTTACATCGAAACTACTTGTTGCATAATAGATGTTTGATGAATAGTTGAGTCTAACGGTATTGTTTAGAGTGCTAAGTGTGTCGTAAGAGTACATCGTTGTGTAAAAGTAAGTGAATCTGAAACGGTACACGGTCAGCGCAGGTGTCAGCGGCACTTTCACGCCGAGCGCGGGTTTGGCCGCGGCGAATTGTGCTGCCCCGTTTACAATCTCGGCGAATGAAAGGCGAGCCGGTTATAAACGTAGGGAAATCGCTGTTGATTATTCTTTACGTAACGCTTTGAAGTAATCTAATACTTTGTATGACCTACCTCAAACATAATGTTTATGTATTTGCAAGAAAATATGTATAAAGCTGTTAATGTGTCGTATCTCCAGTAATTTAAAACCTTTTGCACAGTTTTATAAAATTATAGAAAACTTAATTCTTGCTCGATAAAAACTGCAGGCATCAGCTCTAGGTAGAGTGTTGACATAAATATAGTACTTAATAGATGAATTAATAAAAATGAAACATAATAGACTTAGGTACAACAATGTTTCATGGATTATATCCAAATAAGAATTTAAACGCGAGATGTTTCGCTTAATAAAGATGATGTCGACAGAGGTTAGCTGCGGTAACATCGCCACCGATGCCACCGACTAACGGTCCGCACGGTGGCCGGCGCCGCGTGCACGTGAAAATAATTCATGACGCGATTTTGTAACCAATACCGTTACACTGTTCCGGGCCTGCCGGTGACCTTATTTCACAGCGAACACTCGTCTTGCATTAACTTTTTTGTTATTTACTCTAGATGTCGAACAAAGCTTTATTGCTTTTCAAAGGTCCGTTTCATAATAGTGCCTACGTTTCAAAACATGGAGCTTAAAAAAGGTTTGTTTATAAACGTATTAAGGTAAATTGCGTTCGATGTTTTTTGATAGTTATAATGAATGCCGTAAAAACATGGCCTGTTTACGTATAGCAGTAGGTAGTGTGAGTCAGAGCAATTTCGATTGCACCGATTCCGTGTAGCGTGCGGCCGCGGCGTGGATTTGCCAGTGAAACGGTGTAAATAACATGTGACGCGCTGCGCGAGCGGTACCGGGGAATACCACGTCACACCGATAACCATTTCCTTTTGTGTATTACTATGAGTGTATTTTAATTACGAATGGCATGTCTATGATATTAACATTTACAACACACTATTGTTGTGTTATTATTTATAGGCTGTTATTGTGTTAACATTTCACCTCATTGTTCGACGAAAATGATATTATTATCGCCAATCTAATTATGTTTAGTGTAGTATAGTATTGACGTACACAATTATTATATCTGAGTATAATGAAACTACTCCACTTTTATCTATATCGTAGCGCTCAAATGTAAACAACGAAGGCATTAAGACTTCCGCGCAATTCACTATTGTTATTCACAGAGCTCGTAAGATAACAAATATGTGGCATTCGTGTTCACTTTGGCATAACTTTGAAATTATGCCTTAATGAGATAAAGTCACGGATAGAATTCAACGTGCTAATGACACTGAACTAGAGGTGAGTGCAATGTTGAAGTAAGGTCGTTATCAAAATTACTTTAAATTGTTGTCAACAAGCGCGATGACTGCGCGTCACATGAATATCGATATAGACGTCACCACTACGCCGCCGTACTGTTTACGCATGCGACTTTCAGACAATTTGCGTGCAAATCACGATAGTACAATCGAACAAAAAAATGTTTAGTAGTAATATGCTACCATTTTTTAGAAAATTAACATTTGAACACATGAGAGTACAGCCGCCTGTATCCTTGATATTTAATAAGCTTAAACCAGTTATATTAATTCAACATAATATTATATAAGTTGGAAATAACGTTTACTTTTTGCTTCCTTTAAATATTGTGGTCGATCAGAACCGTATTTTTTATCACTATTTTTGTAAACGAGTAATTACATACAAATTGTGGTTAATGTCATTAGCGCTTGTGATAACATGGGTAGATGTATATATTTTAGTTTAGCATTAAACGACTATGCATCAGCAAACACAAAGCGAAATTTGCCTTTAAAAAATTTACTAAAGTTTACGATTACAATTTACAAAATATAAATTATAGCCGATTAAAAATGTAATTATGCGGTAATTATGACTCTACTTTCATTTAAAGCGATCGCACTAATTATAAAGACCGTGTATAATATGAGATACACATAAACACACGCGTGGCAATCGGCTACGTTAATTCAATCCGGCTGATGTCGCGTCACGCAGGAGAAATTGAAATTCCATCTCGGTGCGTAGCGTTAACGGTGTAACGCGCGGCCTATTTCGTGCTCGAGCATTCTTAATTTAATAAAATTAATTATTACGTACAAAGCATAAAATTTCTGAACGTTTTTATAGTAGAAACAAATGAAACACTAATCGATCAGAACGTGATATACTTGCAAGCAATGTAGCAACTTTAAATTAATCTTATCTGGGTAATATTACTACACGTGTGAATGCGCAAGTTTACATGCAATGATATCTAATCAAACGTTACCATTTTAATGATGTGTGCTCTCTATTGGCTCATGCTGATAATGTTATTTGAACAAATTATCTCTATTATAATAATGTCAAAAATTTTTTTGGGGAAAGCCTCTCCGATTTCACAGCTACGCACGACGTGTCGAATGTGACAAACTTATGATATCATACTTGTTGGTAAACACGATACGTTCGTGACGCATTGTGCTACAACTAATAGATCTAAGCAATAAAAACATGTTTATATTTCTCTTGCTAACTGCGAAGCTAATAATTATTAATTGGATTACTGGAACTCGAAATGATGCAGGAAACGTACAATATATTTTTGTGATGGTAATATTACAACATTGTGAATGTGAGTTAGAATCGATGGGAATTATTTACCGGTTGCGCTAGATCTGCAACAACAGGTTGATGCGTCGAAGAGCTACTATGTAGATAGTGGGCTTATGCGTTCTTGATACTATGTAATGATAACTGTAGTATATATTAAGTTCTTCAAACGTTAAAAGATTTAACGAAGAGTGTACAGACACTCGATTATGTCTACAAAATACGTGAATATATTGTGGTTTTAATTAAATTCATCATTCATTTTGAGATGGGCTCACTGGACAGTTTTTGGTATGACTGCCGAAATATTTTAATGAGTGTGCTATACTTATTACTTGCATCACGGGTGCATACAACATAGGCTGCATGCATATCGCCCCACGTGCAAGCGAGGTCAATAGCTCTGCACGCGCGCCCGCTCCCGCCCCCGCCTCACATTAAACCTTTGTCTACGTACAATGTTATGATGTCAACGTCACTGAAGCTAATGAATTAAATTTCATGAAATACAAATTAACTTAAAAAAATATTAATACTTCCCCATAGCTTAAAAGTGATGTTCTGGGATGCCGTTGATGTCTTTTCTTAAAGGTAGAGTTTTTAAAGTAAATTTTTGAAACTGTGATTTAAAGTCTTGAAAATTTATGTGAGCTTAAGTTATGTTAAATATATATTTTTTTTGTATTAAATTGAAACTCACCTCAGCTGCAGGTGCATGCACCTGAACGCGGAGTTCATCATTGTCATGATTGTGTTCCAGTACATCAGCGCGGACTTCACGTCCGTTGTATGTGAGGAAGACGCGTTGCCCAGGCTTGAGACGGACGCCAGTCAAGCCTCGGAATCCAGGTCCAATGAGCTCCGCATCTCTGTATTCTCTGGTTAGTTTTCCACCATCAAAGCGTACAGTATATCTGGTGTTGGGAGTCAAGTTGATACAGTTATTGTTTTCAGGGAAGGGTGCTGGCGTTTTAACTGCCTGAATCATTCCCGAATAGTACAGTCCATCATCACCGAGCGCAGCTACTCGCGTTCCAATGATAGAGCGCTTTGCGAGTCGTTTACCGGTCGACATTGTTGCTAAGTTCAAAAAACTCTTTTCAAATAACACTTCACGAAGTCTTGATGACGGTCCACACTGACTTTATGAAAATTTCACTCAAGTATTTCAAATTGCCCGGCGTACGCGTTTCGCAGGGTAACCGTCACAAAATTTTGGTAAATTGTAAGAACTTCGTCGCGATTCCGTACGTTTTACACGATCCGGCACCTCAATAGGCCGAGAGTGTTCACAGCTCTCACGCGGACTCATAATATGAAGGCAGGATCCGTGTGGATCGGGACAAAGGAAAATCCTTCCGCGGCAGTAAACTTTGCACGCAAGCTCGTAACAGACAACCTCAATAGACACGGTTCAAACGAGAACTGGCGTGCGTGCGAGCGACACCGGCCGGCCGGCGAGCGGGAGCGGCGACCGCCCGTCTCGCTTCTTTGTTTTGATACTCAGCTGTTTGTGGGAGCGAGAGAGCTTATTACAGGCCGTGCGAGTAGGCGCGAGCCGGTGTAGTTTCGTTCGGAAATTTTCGTGTCACAAGCCGTGGCTTTTGTTCGGGCGGGCTCGCTATTTTCAGAGAGCCGCCCACGGACGACATTGAGACGCGCCGGCTTGGTTCGCACGTGGACTGGAGGAGTGCTAACGGGATTGCACAACGCACCGCGACGTCGACTTAGGCCCGCGAGCCTGTATTCGCTTGCCGGCTAATACGTGACACAGTTTCTATTCGGATTTTGGGTCAATTCAAATGTCAAGCAGATGCACCCCACTTATGCAACGCTATTAAAGCGGCCTCGTTACATCTACGCACAAATTGAATAATTAGAACACGCAACGGACATAAAATTTATCATTCAAAGATTTCTATAAGACATTAATATTCCTGTCAAATATACTATATTGTATTAGGAAATACGTACGCCATTGTTATTTACAGTATTAAATATAATTTCTGTTACAACTCTACATCGCTACGAGCTATAAGAATATAGAACTGATAGAACTCTACATCGCTATGAGCTCTATGATATAAGTGTAGAATATAAAACAAAGTAAACAAATACGTGTATTTTTTTTGTTTAATTTCTTAAATCTCCTTTAGATGTTTGACGCTAAAAAATTCTCGCATAACATTTTGAACATTGAAATTACTTTCAATTTATATATTTCATTTGTTTCACCACGTGACGACGATAACTTTCATAATGCTTAAGGCCATATTCCGCAACACTAAAATGTTTTAAAGAAAAATCACGTTCTGTTATTACTTATTAATCACGTTTTATTATATCAATAAAAATATGTAGAGCACGTTCGACCATTACCGACAAAATTATTAGTTTTGGTTAGTTTAATAAGTTATAAAATATAAACATAACTTTCATCTGAAGGTTTTACGCCACGTGTAACGTTTAGCCTCAAGCGATATTATTGATAGTAAAACAATAGTTGTACCGTAATTTACCATTAAACGTCCTTTTCATGTAGATTATAACCATAGTAAAAAGAGAGTTATACCTACATTTCTGGCAACGGGTTTTTTACATTTTTTTATCGTATTGTATTTGATTAATCTCAAGGAATATACACCTAAAAATTAAACGTACCATACATATTTCAAATTAAAGTAAAATATTGAGGGGTGTTAGGCGGTCAGCGAAAATTCAGCTATTCGGGCCTGAGGTAAGGGGTGAGGGGGTCCGCGTTTAGTATGGAAGCAACGTGCTCGAAACTAAAAATCGTAAGCGTCATTCACATTTTTATCAAAAAGAGAATGAAAATATTTAGTATTTTCTAAATCTAAAACAGTCACGAAATCGAGTTTGTGATTTTATACGAATTATTATCGTAAAATACGGTTGTAATGAGCATTTATAATTTATATGATATTTTAGAGGTAACTTCAGGATTTTTTTTTTATCGAGCAAAATTTTTCCAATCGTGTTTTGGAAACAGTCATCCCATCACACATACGTTCTGTAATACATATTAGAAATTTCAGTGCGAAAAAACTTCAATATTTTCAATTATAGCTCATAGATAACAGTCCATTTTGCCGTTTTCACCTACTAAGGGCGTTCGATCATAAACAATGACATTGTAGTCGAGACATCATTGAAAATCTTATTTTTACATAAAATTAAAAATACTTGACAGACAATTTACTTTTATATTTATCTTAATTAATAATATCACTAATTTAATGACTATTCTAATCTTTATTAATTATTTAATTATTACATCATTAGAGCAATGCAATGTAATGTACAGTCGTTAGCATGGCACATGGATACATCCACGATACTAAAAACAATACTTACCAAAACAAAATTTTATCGTAAATATTTTATACAAAAATGGTACCTACTCGCATAAATCAAACAACATCGTTAGATATATGTATTAAATATTATTATTTAGAATTGCCTACACACCTTTGCGTTCTTACTACCCACTTGTTATGAAATTGTTTGTAGAGCCAATAAGAATCTGTCGATTTCAGAATCTAAATACGTCGTCGATCAGCTGGTGACGCGAAGTATGTATAAAAAACGACAACAAATACGTACAATCCTTGAACTCAGGTAATAAAACCCGCACAAGTTAACAATACAACCAGTCCTCTATGAGATATTATTAACCTTTCTTATTGGTAGTATGTTTTGGACCTTCCCAAGATTATAACAGATGGCTACCGGCCGAAATAACAAATTAAGGAAAATAATTTGAAATCTTATCGAAAGTCAATTTATTTATTGCGTTTGCTATATTAGGTATTATTATGCCGTATTGCTCTACTTTTTAGTTTGTGAAATTGTTATTCAATATAGGATTGCGATTTTTTTATAAAATTATACTCTATGTCTATGACATACGATTTTCCTTAGCCTTTACGTTTGATGGCTGGCTTGGCTTACGTTGAGTGGCAAATTGAAATCTTAGAAAATGGGTATATTTCGTCTCTTACATATTATACTTATGAATTACGATACACTAATAAAATTGAGCGAATATGTGAAATATACCCAAATATGGTTAGGGTGGCTAATGGCTATCCAATATTATTGAGAAGAGCTGATAAAGCATAAAAAAAATTCATCAAAATTAAATACATACGTAAAAACTAAAAAGGAACTTCCTTTTTAACAAACGTGTCATTGACGGGAAAAAAGAAACCAATACATAGATTAATAATAAGAAACAAAACGATAGACCACATTAGACATTTAAGAATTAATTAAAATACTTATAGTCCATTGAATGAGTCCCTCCAAGGGGGGTCTAGAGTGCGTGAGTTAGTAACGTAAGATGTTTCTTCGGAAACATGTCAAGAGTCCCTAGGTAATAAACATACTAAAACCCCGGGACACTAGGAGGAGCCCCGGAGTGGGGGGAGGGGGGGAATCGGTCCATTTTTTTTCATTTTTCGCTTAAATCTCAAAAACGGTACATGTTAGAGAAAAACTTTCAAGGAAAAGTTGAAAGGCCATAAAATTATCTTCAAGTTGTACCTAAATCATTTTCTATTCGCAGCCATTTTCGAGCTACATCCCATGAAAGGTGAAAAATTCAATTATCGTAACTACCCTAATAAAATTCAATTCCTCCTAAACGCCTCCATGGTGGAATTTGGTATTTTTATCAATGATAGACCTAATTATGAGCAATCTATCTGTA